>PVKM010018546.1:0-24973 GCA_004027735.1 Carollia perspicillata | reverse complement strand
TTTTGAGGATGTTTTAAAATAGCTGTGCCAAATATTTGTTTATTTTGCTCAAAGCAAGAACTGATCAAAATGGATGTTTTGATTTTTGTATTTCCCTTGTTCGTTAACATTTCAGAATTATTTGTCTTGGAAAGGTTTAAAATATATATTTTAAAGAAAAAACAGCACACTTTCAAGCATAACTGATATCAATAAAATGTTTTGACTATGGCTCTGATGGGTACTGCTCAGTGGGTTGGGCATCATCCTGTGAGCCAAAAGGTTGCTGGTTACTTTCCCAGTTAGGGTTCAGGTCAGGTCCCCGATTAGGGACGATAGGACAGGCAATCGATGCATGTTTGCCTCACACATCAACATTTCTCTCCTTCTCTTCTCCCTCCCTTCCCCTATCTCTGGAAATAAATAAATCCAATCTAAACAAAAAAACAAAACAAAAAAAAAACCCAGAAAACGTTAATAAATTAAAATGAAATGAAATAAAATGTTTCAGTGATGCCTATGTGAAAGGTGTTCATGACGGCAGTTTGTCGCACATCTTGCAGATTCCACCTGCGAGAAAGCTGAAGGAATATAAGCCACGTTTTTAAAGAAACTAAATTCGATTGCTAATATATGTTTGTTCAGCCAATATTGGATGCCATCAATTTCTCATAAAGTGACTTTATTCATGTTTCCTTCATTTGAGCTGGATTCTCATCAAGACCTGCGTAAAGGATTTCATGCATAAATTTAGTTATGTGTCAGAATAACCCTGTGCTATTGGTACCAATATTATCCCCATTTGATTGATGAAGAAACTGGTTTAGACATTCAATAATTAGCCAAAAGTCACATTGTCATAAATAACCAACTTTCTTCTAGCACAGTTTTGCAATTGGTATTTTAAACCTGAATTCACATAAAAATTCACATTTTACATCATTAATTTTGGCTAAAAGTAATATTTCGCTATTTTTTATCTGGTTGTTACTTTTACATGAGATTTTAATGTTTTTGCTGTTACATAGGCATTTTTTTCATGGGTAGTTGGGAAAAAGCAACACTTTTCTCTTTTTTAGGTTTGTGTTACCAGCACTATTTGGCTCAAATATTTGGCTAACTTTCTGGTTCAAAATTCTTTCAGTTTGTTCTTTTGAGTTGGTCCTCCAACTATTTGTCACAGAAGATTAAGAGGCTATGTTTTACACTACATCATAGAATTGTTTACTGATAAAAATGTCTCATCATTCTCTTCTATTTAATTGACAGTCTAAAATATCTATATCTATATCTATATCTATATCTCACTACAATTCTGTAAAACAAATTTGTTCATGGCATAGGAGAGTAGAGAGGATTATTTGAATCAAAATTTGATTAATAAAAATTCAAGGTTATCCTCCCTGTAGGATGTGGGTGAAAAATACTAGAGTCAGTTTATACATTGATGAGAAAGTAAAAGAAAAACAGTTGATGGAGACAGAGAGGATACCATGAGAAATAAATCCATTGAAAGGGAAATTTTGATGTTAGAAAGTGACAAAAAGGCATGGATTTTAAGAAGTAATAAGCAATGGAACATGGATGGGGAAGAGTCAGTCACTCCCCTAAATTTCCATAGCATTTTTCTCATATTTACTCAAATCCAATACTAAAGTTGTTAGATTTTAAAATCTGTAGACAAACTTCTATAGGTTTTCTTGACATTTTGCCAATTGATTTTTGAGAGAGAGAGAAACACCAATTTGTTGTTCCACTTATTTATGCATTCATTGCTTGATTCTTGTATGGGCCCTGACCAGGGTTTGAACCCACAACCTTGGCTTATCAGGACGATGTTCTAACCAGCTGAGTTATCCAACCGGAGCTTCATGACTTTTTTTTAACCTCTAAGTATAAATCAAAGACCTCTCAAAAATTTTTTCTAGAGATGTCTTTTTTTTTTTTTTTGACTAAGTTTTTGGTTAAAATATCCTCCTCTCAACTATATCCAGACCCTGTTTCAACAGCTTTCCTGTATTCTGGACAGACAGTCTCCCTGTATTGAAACCCACCTACAGAGTCCCCAGTCCCTGTGCTCAGTTCTCTGGGCAGCTCCCTATGTCAAAATGTACCCCACTAGTGACTGAATGCCTTGGCCCACTTTAATTGCCTACTTCTCATGCATTGTTCCTTTATTGTAAAGCTCCAAGTTTCACCATAGTGTCAGTCTTTTAGGATGAAAGCCCTCTCTCCAGGCCAGGTCTTCAATTCATGGAATAGTCTCTCTTTTCCATAGTATGATCAGTAAAGCCATGGATATATCTATAGCTCCACTAAATTAAATTTCTTTCTGCATGTGATGTTATTCTCAAGAATAAAAATATCTCTTGGAATAGTTACTTCCCCAGGGCTCAGTCCTCAAAGATCTACAACAAACAGAACTACGTATTAGTCTCTGCATTCTCCTAAATGTCTAAATAGAACTGATTTTTTCCTCTATTTAAATTCCAGAAAGGTGAATCAGGCATGTTTTGGACATTGAGTAAACCAGAACTTCATGCAAATATGAATACAAATATAAATGCACGAAGACAAATATATTAATAACAATAAAAACCTTAATTTTGTTACTCTCATGCTGAGTACTTGACACTTACAAATGTAATCATTCTATGTGAGTGCAATCTTAATACATAAATGGAATTTAAGTAATTTCAAGAAAGGTTCATCTAGTGGAATTTAAGTAATTTCAAGAAAGGTTCATCTAGTGCCTATAATGGACAACACATATTTTCCTTCTGAAGGTATAACAAGCTACCTTAATCATTAAAAAGCAATATACCAACTTCTTGGAAGAAATAAATCTAGAAGGAAATAGTGCCTCCTCTACTAAAATGATCATTTTTGGAGACCTTCCAAAATGATAGTAATATTCACGTGAACTATTTTACTTAATTTCCAACAACTGTTTGGAGATGAGAATGTACGTAGCAATAGAATCTGACATATGACAGTATGAGTTAGGAGTTAAAAAATTTTTAGGAATCTGTTTTCAAGTGTTGGTTTGCTGAGGGTCAATTGATTGTTTCCCAAAGAAGAAGAAATACACGGACAAGAGTTTATGGGGACACTGAGGAGTGAGAAAAAGTTAACAAATAAGTCTCCTCAAACTCTCTCAGGGAAAGGTGTTTCTAACTTCATTGACAGGAGTATTTAAGAAATAACATATGAGCTGTTTTCTTCAGAAACTTTGTGACACAAGGAGTATGAGAACTAGCTTCAAAGCCAGAGAGATTAAGAACCTGTAGAGGTGGTATTTTCATTATCAGGTTGTATAAGCTTTTTATAATTGGGAGATTTTCTCCTTTTCAGATATATGGTGTGCAAATATTTTCTCACATTCTTAGGTTGCTTTTCACTCTCTTGATTGTTCACTTTGCTGTATAGAAGCATTTTATGTTTGTGTGGTCCCCCTTGTTCATTTTTTGTTGACTGTGTTTTTGCTGTCATATCTATAAAACCATTGCCAAAAATAATGTCACAAAGCTTTTCCTCTGTTTTATCTATGAGGTTTACAGTTTTATGTTTTATGATTAAGTCTTTAATCAATTAGACAAGTGTTGGCAAAGATGTAAAAAAATTGGGATGCTACCACATTGTTAGTGGGAATATAAAATAGTTCAGCCACTATGCAAGCACTATGGAAGTTCCTTAAAAATGACAAATAGAACTGTTACCATAGGTAAAAGTTGATTACTTGTTGATTATTACTAAAGGAAGGGCACAAATGAAATCAGATAATTGGCTTAGTAAACTAGGGAGCTGAATCAAATATTAAGCCTGACTCACTACAAAATTGTAGACTTGAGTATGTTGGCTATCTCCCACATGGTATAATGTTGATTGTTCTCAATTAACATCTCTATTCAATAGCTATCAACTTCAGCTGGTCTACCTGACTATGGAGCATTGTTAGCAAAAAATCTTCAGCATGAAACTTTACAACTACTTTTGGAATATTTGATCAGTCACAGTACCTTCTCCATGTACTCCAAAAATCTTTTTGTGCATGTGTGTCAGTTGTGTTTTTACCTTTCCTGAAATAATAAGGCATAATATGCCAAAAATGTTGCATATTTTATTGCATTTTCAATATTAAAATTGCTATGCATAAATTCACCTGATTTTGATAAGATTTTTTAAATGCACGCTGATATGACAGATGTCACAATACAATCTAACAAAATTGTTTTTAATGAAGTTAAAGACAACTATGGTAAGTGCTACTAGAGCCACCTTAAAGTAAAAAAACAGATGAACTCTCTGGTCAACCCAATACAATCAACCATTCGGCCTTTAAAAAGTAGAAAATTTTGCAAATGACAATATGGATGGACCTTGAGGACATTATGATAATCGAATTAAGCCACATACAAAAAGACAAGTAATTCATGATCTCACTTACATAAGGTATCTAAAATAGTGAAATAAACAAAATCAAGGACTGTATTGGTGGCAACCAGGGACTGAGGGTAGAGGTAAATGAGGAATTATGAAATCAATAGACATAAAGTTTCAGTTTCAGTTAAGTAAGATAACTAACTATGTTCTGGAGATCTGCTGTACAACATTGTAGTCAATAATAATAATGTACTGCACACACACTTTGTTAAAAATGTACATCTTGTGTTACATGCTTTTATCATAACTTTTTGGAAAGAAAAGCATTTCAGTATTTTGTTCACAGTGGATCGTTTTTGCATTAACTCTGATTTTGAAAAATACTGCATGAAAATATTACTTATCTAGCTTTAAAAATAACTCTGTAGGTCTGGAAATACAGTCATTCTTCCCACTTCTCCATAGAGCCCATATGACTCCAGATCAAAAGTTCCGCTGTTTTGGATGCACAGGGTAATGACATCCCAAGTAGAACAGTGTTCTCCGATTGGAGGAAGGGTGGCAAACAGAGCACAACATCATGGGAGCTGACAGATGCTCAGTGAACTGGGTGAACATCCATCCAGGGATGTGTGCCAACCTGATTGGAAAGACTTGACTCAAATCCTGGGGCTTCTTGAAAATATTTTCCTTGGTAGAAAAATAGTGCTTATAGCAGCATAGAAGAAAATTACTGAGCATCTAACAGAGATAATTATGGTGGTGAAGACTATACAGCTATTAAAGAGAAAACCACAGGCTCAAAATGATGTCAACCCTGGTAAACATCCCACACACCAAACCTAGATTTGATACCTAATCTAACTGCAGTTTCGATCTCTCCTGGAAATATAATCTTAATCAGCCAGTCTGAATTTACTGATCATGCCCCAGTAAAAAATCTGGCAGTTGGGTGTTCTCCATCCTCCCCCATAGAAAAAAGAGGTGATCTGCATAATAAAGACCTTTGCCTTTCCCTTACTCTCCCCTCTCTCCCCGCAGAAGATGTCCTGGTCTAAAAATAATGCTTTTTCTATTGTTAATAGCTCCCTTGCCCCAAGCTTCGTCATAAAAAAATAAATTCCATTCTGCACAACCCCTAGAGGGTCCTGCCCTTCTAGTTGCTAGATGAGATGCTTCCTAATTCACGAACCACTTAATAAAGCCAGTTAGATCTTCAAATTTACTTGGTTGATTTTTTTTTAAGAGAGCCAAGAATTTTGAGATAAAGAAACTGATATTCAGCAGACTATTATTTTTCCAAAATCTCCTTGCAAATTAGTGGTAAAGCCAAAATTTGAAATAGATTTCCATTATCCCAAGCCCAGTGTCCTGTAACCATGGCTCCTGGACCTGCATATTCAAAAAAAAATGTGAAGTTCAAACAAGTATTTTATTATCTTTTCAGTAAAATTGAAAATACTGTTTACAGTAAACACAGGTGCCTCAATACTACAAGAGATTATTTTTATAAAAAGTTACCACATAGGCTATTGTCTGTTATGCATTATAATAAACTACAGTTTTCTTAGTAGTACATTAGCTATAGCTCTATTGCTCTATAGGTCTATAGACCCAGGAAGTTTACATTTTAGTGTTAAAACAAGCAGAGAAATGCAAATTATGCAATGAGTACACACTTAAACAGGAGGATATGCTGGGAATTAGAGAGTCATATGAAAAAGACGAGAAGTCCTAAACCAGGGAGTCAAATGCAAAAGGAAATTAGGAAGAAAGAGGAAAGAATTTGAGGCATAGATTATCAAAACATGTGAAGATGAAGGAAAAAATATCATCTTCTGAATACATCAAGTATATTATGGGTAGTCTGTTCTGTGCTTAGAATTCCAGGAGCATGGTAATAGCTGCTGCGGAGATGGTGCTATAAGAAATAGAAAAGGTAATGTGAACATAAGAATGTCCAAACCTGTAGAGAATTTTTACGAGTTTATTTGAACAAACCTGACAACATATGCCAGAGCAAGATTTCAAATGCTCCTGAGAATAGCAGTTTTGCAACATCTTTTATGCATATGAAATTGAAGGAAGATAATAAGAATGATTCCATGGTGGTGGGAGGGAGCTAGGCAGGGTTTGGATTACAGAAAAGTTAATAAAATCAGGTGCTCTCTTCAGGGTGTGTTAACTTGAATTCACAAAAACTATGGAGAGGCCTTGCTTAAGGCAAAGATAGACCTTTTACTAAAAAGCTATACACGTGAGCCCTGGCTAATGTGGCTCAGGTAGACAAGAGTGTCATCCTGTAGATCAAAGGGTTGCAGGTTCAATTCTTGGTCAGGGCACATGCCTGGATTGCAGTTTTAGTCCCCAAAGGGGGCACGTGCAAGAGGCAACCAATTCATATTTCTTTCTCATATCAATGTTTCCCTACTTCTTTCTCTCCCTTCCTTCCCCTCTCTCAAAAATCAGCAAGCATGTCCTCAAGTAAGGATTAAAAAAGACCAAGTTACATGCCTGAGATATGACTACTTACTATTACTTGCGCAGTTCGGGATTTATGATCAGAACACCCTGAGAGGTTACTTTCCACAGAACTCCTTTGTTCATCAAAAGTAAGATGAGGCCAGTTCATGAAGAGTTTGGTATACCATTTATGTTAAATAAAGAGTTACTAAAGATTTCTTTTCATCAGTGCATTTCTTTTATCACTAATCATTTTTTATTTTCAATTACAGTTGACATACAATATTATAGTAGTTTCAGGTGTACACTACAGTGATTAGACATTATATAACTAAGTGATCATCCCGATAAATCTCATACTTATCTGACACTGTACATAATTACTACAACATTACTGACTATATTCCCTATGTTGTACTTTACATCCCCATCATTACTGTGTAACAAACAATCTGTACTTCTTAACCCCTTCTCTTTTTTCACTCATCCCCCCAGTAGCCCTCCTGGCAATTATCAAAATGTTCTCTGTATCCATGAATCTGTATCTGTTCTACTTGTTTGTTTGTTTGTTTAGATTCAATTGCTGATAGATATGTATTTATTGGTGTTTTATGTTCATAGTTTTGATCTTTTATTTTTCCTTCTTCTTCTTCTTAAAGAGGACCTGTTAATAGTTCATATAATACTGGTTTGGTAACATAAACTCCTTTAGCTTTTTCTTGTCTAGGAAGCTCTTTATCTGTACTTTGATCCCAAATGTTAGCTCTGCTGTATAGAGTAATCTTGGCTGTAGGTATTTGCTTTTCATCACTTTGAATATTTCTTGCCACTCCCTCTAAATTGCAAAGTTTGTGTTGACAAATCAGCTGACAGTCTCATGACAGTTGTCTTGTAAGTAACTAACTGCTTTTGTCTTGTTGCTTTAAAGATGGTCTATAACCTTTAGCATTTTAATTATGATGAGGTTTGGTGTGGAACTCTCTGGGTTCATCTTGTTTGGGAGTCTCTACTTCCTGGACTTGTATGTCTATTTCCTTCACCAGGTAAGAGAAGTTTTCTGTCATTATTTTTTTGAATAGGTTTTCAATTTCTTGCTCTTTCTCTTCTCCTATTGGTACCTGCACGAACAATTGTTTGTATACTTGAAATTGTCCCAGAGGCTCCTTACACTATCTTCATTTTTTCTGTTCTTTTTGCTGTTCTGATTGGGTACTTTTTATTTCCTTATATTCCAAATCACTGATATGATTCTCTGTTTCATCTACTCTGCTGTTGATTCCCTATAATTTATTGATTTCAGTTAGTGTATCTTTCATTTCTGAGTAGTTCTTGCTTATCATTCATATGTCCTTTTTATGCTGTTGAAGTTCTCATTAAGTTACCTGAGCATCATTATAACCATTATTTTGAACTCTGTATCTGGTAGTTTGCTTGCCTCCATTTCATTGTTATCTTTCTGAAGATTTCTCCTGTTCTTTCATTTGGAACATGTTTCTTTGTCTCTGCATTTTGGCTGCTTCCCTATGTTTGTTTCTAGGTATTAGGTAGAGCTGGTAAATCACCTGGACTTGGTAGAGTGGCCTTGTATAGTAGGTGCCCTGTAGGACCCCGTGGTACCCCTGTGTGGGCTGTGCACACTATCCAATTGTAGATGAGCCTTGATTGCTGTTGGTTTTACTGGGAGGAATTTGCCACCAGGCTGATCAGCTGTGACTACATTGGAGAAGCTCTATGTAGGAGTCAACCCTATGGAGCAGGACTTGCTTCAGCAGGGCTTTTCATGTTCACTGAGTCTGCCCTTGTGTGTGTGGCTTGTGGAGGTGGTAGGGTTGTAGTCCAGCATGACCTGAAGCTGTCCACCAGGTACACTGGCTTTGGGGCCTTCTGGGAAGTGAAAAGTCAGCCAATGCTTGTGCCCTGCCTGGGGTCACCTGGCACATGCTAAAGAGTGATCCACAGGTGGCTGCTACTTGTGCTGGCTTTGGAGGGACCCAGGAGAGGCCAAGCTGTAAACCAAAAGTGAGCTACTGCTAGTGCTAGGCCTAGGGCCTCTTAGTAAGAGGTACAGCTTATGCAGAGGCCAGATGTTGCTTTTTGGGAAGAAGTTAGGAAGAAGTATGAGGCAAGAGAGGCCATTTGTATGGAAAACCAACAGGAAATAATAGCTTGGATGGGCCCACAAGTTGGGTTGGGTGGGATGGGTCTCAGGGATTCACCAGGGTGGGGTAAATTGTGTGAGCCAGGTTGATGGAGACTTGGATATAGCACCCATCTGCTGGTTTTGTGGAGGGAATCTCGGAAAAGGAAAAATGTCCTTTGCAAGCACTTTTGTCTGACAGAAAGCTGTCCCCCACCAGCCCTACTCCTGATACTGGATAATTAGGCTCCTCCTCATAAATCTCTGGATCCTTTCAAGCTGCTGTCCCAGTGATGGAACTCAGAGGGAGTAAGCCTAGGTAAGTCCATGCATGGGTCCTTTAAGAGGAGCTGCCTGGGACTGCAGAGGCCCTCTGTCTCACTCAGCTACAATCCCTGCTGGTTTTTACAACCACAGGCTATGGGAACTTCTCTTCCTGTCTCTGGAACCCTGGGCTGGGATGCTTCATATGCAGCTGGGACGCTCCCACTCCTCAGGGGGGGGACCTCCTGATTTTTATGTGCCACATCTTGGGGTGGAACAAGCTAATTCCACATTTCCTCCTTCCCTACCTCTCTCCGTGTGGCTTCTTTAAATCCCTAGTTTTTTGACTCCCTTTCAGCTATATTTCAGGTGGTTCTAAATTATGGTTGTTCTATAGATAAGTTGTAATTTTGATATGCTTGTGGGAGGGATTCGGGTACCACATTTACTCATGCTGCCATCTTGACAGGAATCTGATGATTTTCAATAAAGAAGTGGAGGAAATTTGTGGAACAAATCTTTGTAGATCATACATATATGAAAATTTCAATACTTTGTAAAGTTTATACATTTTCTTCAGCTTTTTATTTCTTTTCTGGTTGAGAAAATAATACTGTAAACTCCATTTTAGTGCAATTAAGTGAAGTCCAAGTTCTTTTAAAAGACACAACTCAAAGTATAGAAAAGTTGACAAAATCACTGCATTTAAAAATGTCTGTGGCACTGTAGTTTAACACCAGCTGGTGAGAGTAATCAACTCTAACATAAACATCAACAGGGATAATTCTGGGTAGTATGCATGGCTAAAGTCTTTAGATTTCTGGCAGCAATTCCAGGAATCTCCCAAAAATTTAGCAATATTTTCATTAGCTCAGTCCCAAATTACTGAGGCAGCAGACTGGCCTTGAAAAATGTAGAGACCAACTATTCACCTCTCTACTTCCTAAGTCTCAGATACCTGTCATTTCCAATTTCTACCTTCCTTCATCAAAGGGGGACATAAAAGAAAGAAATATACCCAGCCCCTTCTGGATTTAAATTTGCATTATCCCAGGATAATCACCATGATATCCTACTTTAGAGGGCTCTATTGTATTACAGTGTGACCTCATCCTTAATCGAAACAATACAGAGGTCTGGAAGATCATTAAAAAGTATTAAAAACTGTAAAAAATATTATTGGCTAGGTAATTAATGAACAAACATTTTAATTCTTCTATTTTTCCATGTAAGAGATAAAAGATAAGGGGTATCCACCAGCATAACTAACAATTTAAAGCCCATGGTTATTTTCTTCTGCTCTGCTGTTTTATAATGCTCTTACCCTGAGCATTTGTAAGTATGCGTAAGCCAACAGAGAAAGACAACATGAATTTGCCTGAGTCTTTTCCATTAAATTGGTTTCCCACAATTTAGGGGTAAATCAGTTTTGCACTGTGGCTCCTTTCCATCTATCTTCATGATGAAGAGAGACTGACAAGACTCTTAAAAGAAAGCAGCAGTAAGAATAATTGATTGTCTCTCTACATAGAAGTGTTGCAAAAAATATTAAAATATACAACTTCTCAATTTCAAAAAGGCAATTCTACCAAAGACGGAAACTAAGACAAACTAATGACCACTTTGATGCTCTATTAAATTCATTCATTTATATATTAAGATAAAACCCCACTCCCCCATTTTTTTTACTTCTTCCTTTTTAATCACTAAAAATTCAGCTCTTTTATATCCAGAACTTACACCAAATTATAATTTAGAATAGTGTTTATCTTTATACATTGTAACCAAAATAAATGAAGTATATCTTTATGGTTCACGTATTTACAATTGTTTGTGCTGCAATCAACAGAAGTAATGCAATTCCATGAAACAAATAATATAGAATAATTAAATATATGATACCAGTACCTATTATTTAACTAATATAAAACAAAATTATAAATATTACTACTTTTAAAGCAACATTTTGTAATGTGATTTGGGCAAACTGATTATATACATATATGCAAAAACAGGTTTACCATTGTTTGTATGGAATAAGACATGCAGTTATGATTGTTACTATAGCTTTATTAATCTGTGTTTGGTGTACTCACAACTAGAAACCCTACTTTTGCCTACCCCTGTATATATAATTAAAGCTAAATTAGAACTAACTTTCCCTGATTGACACTCAAGAACATTCAACTTCACCAGAAAAATTTTCATCTTCTAATTTAGTTTCTCTGTGGAGCTGAAGCTAAAAACAGCTCCTCAAATGTTTTAATTACTGGCCAATTTCTAGACGCATGTACTAAGCCTGCACAGTAACAAGCTGAAGCTAATAACCCATACATAAAGATCCTACTTATTAAAATACAAATTAGGCACCCCTTATGTTTATACATGTGTAAGTACATTTAATATTGCAGGATTAGTTGGAAACAAAACTGGTATAGTTAACCAACCATCACAATACAATCAAATGAGATTTCAAATGCAATGGGAAAAGATCAGTTCTGTAGAAATAATAGCTATGATTTCATGTGGAACAATTAGTTTTCCAAGCTTTTTTTCATTATCCCACCTGACCTGAAAACAATAATTTGTCCATCATAAATAACACAAAATGTCACCTTTAACACCAGTAATTTGCTTGGAGACAGAAAGGCAGCTGGCAGACGTAGCTTATTTACAAATATTGCTTACACTAGTAAATGCATGAGTGCATAAATCTTAATCCATTTAAAGTGTATGCCCTTTGTTCCTTCCATTGTGCACTCATTTGGGAATTAAGCTGAGGGAGAAGAGTGTGAATTACATGATCCCTTTCTTGTTGCCAATATTTCAGTGCTTTGCCTTTTGTTCTTGTTGTCTGTTAGAATTCTCTACATTATACAGTAGGGAATGTTAATCAACATTATGACTAAATAATATTAATAAAACTTGCCCACTTATACTTGAGGGAAGAATCAGAATATTAGATTTCTTTTTGAAATGTTAATGTACCTCTTAGAAAATTATTTCTGCCTTCCAAATCATCTTAGTGTTAAATTATTAAAGGACAGCATTAAAGAAATATTGCACTGATGCAAAGAGTTAAATAGCTCAAAAGCTCAAGGTCTAATAAAGTTTAAAAGGAGGACCTTTGTAAATATGGTGGCAGTTAACTTCAAATTAAAAATTTTTTAAATGTTTAGTTAATATTGATAAAATCTGCAATTGTTTTGTGTGCTTTCATAAAATAAGGGGAGATTTAGTTGTGATGATTTCTAATATCCAACCACAGCCAAGCACAAAGTTTAATTTGATTGAATAAGTGGCCTTGAAGGAGTTGTTTAACCTTACTATAGATATGAACTGAAGCACCATCTCGTTTATCAACAAAAAACTGGGGGTGGGGGAATGAGTCTTATTTTTGCATTATTTACCTATCTGAGTCTGAAGTTCAGGAGATCTTCATTCAGTTCCTATTCTTCAAACACAAAAGCATCCTATCTGACCATTCTATCGCCTATGGTATTTCAAAGGAAAGGGCTATTATAAAGACTTTATGTATGTCTGATGTGGTAAGATATGAGAAATATCAATTCTCAGTGTGCAAAATGTGACATATATGTGTTCCCCCTTCAAAAAGGACTGAGAAAATGAGTTGACAAAGCTCTAAAGTAGCCTGATTTGTTTTCCCTTTAACAGTCTCCTTTAACGTCAGTCAGTATGTTCATATGTCCTAAACAAATTATGAGGTAACCTAGGGGGAAATTAAGAACATAATTTGTTCAAGAATTTTTCCACAATGTGGCTACTATATGCGAAGAACTCTTAATATTTACTGGGTAAACAATTTATTTTTGTTTTACCACGTAAGACTTGGTAATGGCTTTTGTGTCAATGTGGAACTAACGTTTCCTCTTAGATAAATTCTAGCAGTGCTTTCATTTGGATATAGGTACTGAGAAGGTAGATAATAGGAGTTACACTGCAAGGTAAATTTCCCACATTTTGACATCTGACAAATAAGAATACAGCTTCAAATTGCTGGTGCATTATAATTTAATTAGATTCTTTTTTTCTTTCTGAGAAATATATATATGATAGAGAATCTTACAAATAATGATGTTTTAGATTCAATAAAATATTGAAATAGCTAATACACTAAAAGTTTTTGTGCCATCTAGAACGGTCAGTGATTACTTCCATAAGGAAAAATGAATCATTGCCAAATGTTAATTTAGTGTTTATCAGATTGATATCAAACCATTTATAATATATCTGGGAAAAGAAACTTTATATCCATTAAGCAGTAACATAATAACTGGATAAAAAAACAATTATATTAATGGCATTACTGCATCCCTGCTTGCCAAGTTAGTTTTTACATTATTCCTTAGAAAAATAAAAAAGGCATAAACTAATAAATGACTATGTGAAAAATTATCAAATTACTTTAATTCAAAGAAAATATTTTTGAAAGCAATGGAATCTATATATAAAAGAATCTGATCTGGATAAACTTGACTTTGGGATTCTCCGAATTACTTGTGATTTAAATTAAAACAACCAATTTTACTATATCAGTCCTAGGCAGAGTATATGGTCTGGCTTTACATCTATTATGACTTTACACTGGATTTTACTGTGCCATCTAAGTTGAAGAAAAAGATTAATTAATCAAAAGGATACTCATTTGGATAAATAAATTTAGCTGATTTTTTTCTATTCAATAAACAAATTTGTTTCCTTTTATCTCAAAGTAACAAACTACATTGTAAAATCTTCACTGTATGAGCTTACAATTTGTACTCAATATTTTGTATTAATTTTTAAATCAATACCTGATTTTTTCTTTATATATTATGGATTACAAACTGATCTTTCTGAACCTACCTATGACAAAAAATTGTGGACCAAGTTAGTGTCTACATGATACTGACAAATCAAGCAATGTGAACAATTTAGGGGCAAAATCAAACCTATAGTAGTCAGATAGAGTCTTCACTTAGTAGACTAAAAGTTTGTTTAAGAAATATTAAATTGAGGAAAAGATAGTAAAAATAAATAATGTCAGAAGTATCAAGTACATATTAACCATGATCATACAAGTGAATAAATATCATTCAGTAAGTTTTCCTTTCCTATACAATATAAACATGAAAAACACAAAGTAAAAGTGCTAATTGCTGAACCTCAATTTAGTGTTCTGCTGAAGCATAACTTTCAAAGTTGAGATTTTAGTTTTGCAAAACATTCAGACAATTGAACAGTAAAATCAAGTTGTCCCTTGTAGTCTATTCCTATTTTAAGATCCTCAAAATGAATGGTCTGGAATGTTTCTATGATCAGAAACCTCCTCAAAAAAATTAAATAGAAGTGAAAAAGTCAAATATGTAACAGAAATACTTTAACCGACTATTACAGATAGACTTTTTCACTGTGTTAACTGGCTGAAAGAAGATAGACAGAGGATAGGGAGATTAGATAGACAGATGGATAGATAGCACTCATCATAAGAATAATTTATGCTATTTGTATAATCAGCACAATGATTCTTGGAGCACAAAAGTTAATACACAGAAAAGTTAATATTAGTTGGCATTTCTAAAAGTAGGCCAGAGTAGATGAAAGATTACTTCTAGCTAAAGTAGAACAAATTTAATTTTATGAGGTTTAATATATTCTCACTTTAATCACATTGCCCACCATCAAGGTGATTATAATATGCATGTCACGTTTAACAAACAAAGTGTTTAAATGTAACTTGTTTCCAACTAGTATATTCATGATATCTACAAAGTTCACTTGGATATTGTAATTTAATGCTATATTATTGTAATTAACTTTATAAATACCATGGAGTATGAAAGAACATGACGATGAACATTTTAAAAGATATATGGAACATAACCAGGAACATTCTGAATAATTTAACTGGCCCTGACTATCCAAAGCAGTTTTTTAAAGCAACAAACTATAGATGGGTTTTGTTCCCGTAATGTCATAAGATTTCATCACTAAAATATTTTAATGCAGTCATTCCTTTACAAATACCACAAATCATCTTTTAAACCAAGCGGTAAAAAAAATGTGTCCTTACTGCAAAATCCTCCCTCCACTGGTGGGCTGCTTGAACTTTCTCTGCTTCCAAAGCCAGGCGCTGAAAAGAAAACAATAAATGTTAGCATTCTAATGACCACATAAACGTAATTGTTAGAGTGCTTGGGCTTTCAAATCAATTATGAGCATAAAAAACAGGAGCAACTCCTTATTTATGATTCACAAATTCTAAATAATTTAGTAATCTTACTTACTAAAGTTGATATACAGTATATGTATTTATTGTACCTCTTAGTGATATAAGTAAGAGACTATTCCTCAATACATTAAGTCCATTAGTTCTACCATCATTGGCAGTAGTGTCCTCTTCAGGTGACACTAACATTTCAGTTTCTAGAAAAAGGTTTAATCAGTAGAGTATATTAAACTTGGTAAAATTTTGTTTCTACATACCTTTATAGTATATATTTCTATAAAAGTGGAAAGGAAATGACACTGAGAAATCAATAAGTGTGTATTAAGCACTGTACTAGGCATCTTTTTAATAGCATATTGAGTTTTTTTTTAATCAAAAGTCACAAAAATGTAGTAATTTCCACCTTGCTGAAGAACGTTCTTAATAGTCCTTCCAGAGATAATCTGTGAGTAGTGGCAAACTGTCACAATCTGCACAGCTGCAAATGGCTTTATTTACTTTCACTCTTGAGTACTAAATAAGTTAGGGAATTGCATTCTGACTTATTTTCCTAGGTTGGAGATGAAGTGTCTATTATGTCAGTCTGCTAATCACTTTTTGCAGATAGATTCGTTTATGTTCCTTCCCCTGTTTTTAGGCTTTCTCTTTGCATTTCCCAGTGTTACTATTATGTTCTCCATGTACTAAGATTTTACCAGGGACGGAACATTTAGTGATTAAGAACACAAACATGAAACCAGACTACCAACCCTACTGCATTCTAACTGTGCAAACTTGGGAAAACTTAAGTTTCTTCTCCCATTTCCTCATATGAATAATGTGAGCATTTCCCTCATGGATTGTTAAAAGAATTAAATGAGTTGCATATAAAGTGCTCAGAACAGTGCTTGGCAGACACTAAGCAATAGATGTAACAGCTATCTAACTCTGAAGAATAATATGATTCCATTCTCACTCTGCATCCATGGGAGGAAATGTCTCAGCATGTAGATCTGTGGTCTGCCCCCCACCCAGAGTTAGAAGACAGCGGCAGTAACAGGACAAGTGTAACATCAAACATAATACATGTGACTGTATTACACCATCTGTTAAGAGATAAATGATCAGGCATGGTTTGACTAAAAGTATAAGTCTCACAGCAGTTCACTGGTTCATGCGTTTAATCTTTCACTATGAACCAGCCTCGGTGTGTATTCTTTCTGTGCAAGTCCAGACAACACTGGGTAATGCAAACAACCCTTCAGAGCAGTTTTTGTATTAGTGTACTGACTTCTATTACCTGCTATTTAATATAATCTGTTTATTTTTCTGAACTATTATGTGGGTATTATCCATGACTACAAAATATTGCTGAATGGGAGATCTCACTTTAAAAGTCCCTTTGATGAATTGAAAAGAAAATTTTCCAGCACACTTAAATGACAAAAATTTCGATTATCAGCTACCAGAGAGAAATGGAGTATAATAGGAGCTAGTAAATGTTAGACATTGTACCAGAGAGAGAAACCAAGACAAGGTTCTTTATTCATACAAAAACAAAGAACTAAACAGAGCAAAGCTAAAAGAACAGTGCATACATTTCAGTAGTATTAATCACTCTACTTTTGGAAACTCAGATTCAGTATGAGAATGTAGCAAAAAAGTGAATAAACATGGAAGTGATTTCTTTATTAAAGAAAAAAAACTTCAGTGTGGGAAGATAAAGAAGGACAAAATGAGAAAATAAACATGAAGGTGTACTCTTGACAAAATGTAGAACGTAAGCCTTCCCTCGATGTAAGAACAGCTGAACATTCATATGTATGCAGTGAATCATAAACTTAAACACAATTTTAAACAAAATACTGGGCAAAATAAAATAAGTTAAACATTGTTTTGTAGATTAAGAAATGTTAGAACTCTAAAATGCCTCTACTCTGAGGGAGGACTATTAAGATTCTTCCTTTTACAATGCACGGAAGAAGGCCACCCCAACAAACAAAACACAGAGGGGATATTCAGGCACAGGGGCATACGGCTCTCAAGGAAGGAGCTCTAACTCTAGCAGGCTGTCTCTACTCTAGACAGCATAAGAAAGTACAACTAATGGGTCTGATCCAGAATCATATGGCTTAGAATGTAAACATAGCCCATGCTTAATACACTGTATGGCAGTAATCATCTCAGCAAGATTCAGCAATAGTTTTAGAAACTTAAAGAGATATAGTTGTACAAAAGAAAAACATACATATTAAAAAGTTTGTTTGAAGCTCAAAAGTTGCTAATTTTTACATCCCTAGCTTGGAAATGTAAAAATACGTAGTCACAAAATGCACTACTGCTATCTTCTTTGTTCATGAGGAAATTAATAAAATAGTTTTGAATCCAGCAAAATTCATTATAAAACATAATACTGACTTTAGATATTTAAAAAGTCTATCTTGGGGACTAAAACAAATAATTACTGATGGTGCTCGTTCTTGTGGCAAAACACCAGCTAGTCTCGACTTACAGAAAGCTAACATGTCTTCTGGACACTTCAAGTCCCTAATTAACTTCTATTCTGGTCAAGTGATATTTTTCTTTAAAGCCAACGATCGACCATTAAATGTCATGGCCAAATGTGTTAAGACTGATAAAATTCCTACATAATAAAATCTGAAAATAATTATCATTTGCTTGGTAGAGCATTCCTGCTTTCATATTGGCTTCATAAGGATAGCCTGTAACAATAACATGTCAGAAAAAAAGAAAACATATTTTTTCTCATTTAATTAATAGTAATAGCATCAATCGTTAAATTAGACCAAGCACTGGACAGAAACAAAGAACCCAGCTCAGCATAAACACCCGTGACAGAAAACTAAAACTTAATTCTGCTCATATTCAGACATGCAGAAAGATTCATTAAATGACTTGATTATAAATGAAATAGCACACAGGATGTATATAAAAATCCTCTGGGTATAAAACAATAAAGATATATACAATGTCATAGATGTATAATGATATATACATCCCTAACTAGCTATTGGTTTGAACATTTGAAATAGACAATCATTTTAATGATGTTTTAAGGACTCAGAAGTTTATCAAAATGGACTTGAACCAAAGCCTTCTGACTGCAAAGTTAATACTCATTCCACAAGAACAAACTTTAGTCTCCATTAAACCCATCAAAAGTGTTAACATCACTAGCCATTCATAGACTATATGAAGATAAAGTATTACCAAAATCAAAAACATCAGTAGAGAACTATTTCAGGTTAATGAGAAATTTCCCAGCAAGATGTTAGCAATTGCTACAGACTAAAAACAAAAACAGTACAAAAACTGTGTATCAGTTTTAGAACTTTCTTTACATAGGTCTTGTCCTCAAATACTGAAATCCTCAGAGACTATTGCTAATCAGAGAAAAAGCTTCTGATATGCAGGGTTCTGAAAGGAAAAGAACAGAAATGGAGAAAGGAAGACTTCTTATCAGATCAGGGAAAGATCAGCTCCCTTGAAGGCCTATTCATTCTCAGCCATCACTTTTTGACACATCTTTATCTCCTCCGCTAGCATTGAATTCTGTCAGGTTATATGAAAGTCTAATCAAAGGACTATAATTATACAGTGTATAAAGAAATAATTCTGTCATTCTCCTTCACCATACCTAAATATATTTTCTCTTGGAAAGAGACTATTTTCTAAACCTGTAAATAATCTGCTTCCTGCACTGCAAGTTAATTGCAGATAAAAGATAAAAGAAGATTTCTGAAATACTTAATTATAAAAAATTTTCTTTGACAGCTTTGAAAGGAAACGTTCAGGGATCATAGGACAGTTCAGTTAGACTTCAATGTTGATACTTGTGTTAATCAAGAACTAACTTAGAAACATCACTCAAAGAAACATCTCTAATTCAAAACAATTTATGTGGCTAGTGTATATGAAGACTTTCCTTCCTAATATGAACAAGTATACATGACCCATGGACATGGACAACAGGGGGACGGGGGGCACTGATTATGGGAGTTGGGGGGTGGGAGAGGCATGGGAGATCAGCAGGAGGAAACTGAGGCAACTGTAATAGAACAACAAAAATAAATAGATAAATAAATAAATAAATGGTAATATAGCTCCACAATAGACTAATCCAAGTAAAATATTTATGTGTTATGTGATTAATGTTCAATTAATTAACACCCAATAAAGAATAGCAAATCATTGTGTTATGTCTATTTTGACAATTTTTTATCACTCTAATGAATTTTGCCTATCTTCATCCAACGTTCGGAACATAACAAAAATATTAGGATAAATAATTGAATAGTCTAACAATACCTACTGAAAATAGAAGATTTAGATGAATAATAGACCTGGATGTTTTGAAGAAAAATGTGCAGGTAGAATCATTTTGGAACTACAGTATAATGAGCATGCACTTTTAAATAAGACAGGTCTGGTTTCCAATTTTGATGCTGTCATTCACAAACTGAAATTTTAGGCAATGAACTTAACACTTTTTTGCATGTAATAATAATAATAATAATAACCACTTTATATATTTTGTATGCTTAATATCTACCACACTGTAAATTCAATAAAGTTTTGATTCCACTTGAATCTTACAAATGTAACCTCACAGAACAGCCTATATATAGAATTACAGTCACCGATGACCACTTCAACATGTGTATATAAGAGTGAAACAAATGAAAGCATCTTAACAGTCCCTATACTTTTACTGTTTGCTGCCCAACTGAAAAGCTCTTATACGTAGACCTACATGGAGGTCCCAAAGCATGTGCATCCAAGGAATATGGGTTTCCTATAGTAGTCCATCCTATGAGTTTAATTTAATTTAATTTAATTTTATTTTTTATTAACTTAATTTTATTTTATTTTTACCATAAATAAAATGAGAAAGGAGAGCAGATCATTACAAAATATCAAAAATAGTGAGAAGTATGAAGTACTCTGGAAGCTATAATCCAGAATTAATATTTTTTAATATTTGCTTTAATAATTATTTATAGACAAAATAAAATATTATAAATAACCTTGAAGCTCACCTTAGTTACCTCCTTTTACCAATTTCTCTACCTATACCAATTACTATAATGAATCAGTCTATACAAGGTCTGTCCAGAAGGTATCCAGCCATACAAAATTGAAAAGAGACATTTATTGAAGAAGATAAAAGATACATAAAACAGTGTACATAGGACAATGATGCCTCAGTCCCCTTCAAAGTAGCCACCTTGGGACCTCACACTGTTCTCCCAGTTGCCATCAGCTGCCTCATCGTATTTTCCTGAATTTCATCAATGGTCTGAAATCTCTTCCCTTTCAAAGGTGATTTTAGCTTTGGGAAAAGCCAGAAGTCACATGGTGCCAAACCTGGGCTATAGGGGGACTGAGCGACCTGGGGATTTGATGTTTCACCAAAAACTCTTCACAAGATGTGATGCATGAGCAGGGACATTGTCACGATGAAGCTGTCAATCACCAATTGCCCATGCCTGTGGCCTTCTGAATCATCTGATAAGCTTCCACAGAAGAATGTCCAAACTTAATGCAAGATTTGATGTAGATTTCATTGCACTACTCACTCAGTTATTTTGAATGTGATGACCAGACAGTACACATGCTCACTCAGTGGTGTCTACCACCCCCACTGACTAGTACAGTGAAGCCATCATGGTTCGAGCATGGGCATTCCAGTCCATTCTCCTATGCTGTCAAGTTACATCAATGTCATGCAAACTGTTCTCGTTATATGAACAATGGCTGGACTTTTTCTGGACAGACATCATATTCTTTGGCACCATTTTACATGCATTTTTAAAGTATGTAAATATTGTGTTGATATTGTTGATTCTTCTAACAGGTTGCATGTAGGTTGAAGGCCAAAGAGAAACTACCTGCTTACTGGGGGTGGGGTACTGATTTGACTAAGGAGAAGAGAAACCCATCATTCTTGCAAGTAATGGTTTAGACTGAACAAGAGAATCATTTAATTTCAGGGAGGTTTGAGAAACTGTTTGCTCAGGATTTTGGAAAATACAGATAAGGTGCCTGGAAGACAGAAGAACCCTCAAGGGAACAAAGCTGGAACCATCTTTAAAACTCTTTTTTAGCTCCAAAAGATGCATTTATTGTATCTTTATCATCAGAACATAGCAACAGGACTTATTTGTAAATACAATCTATCTATTCTTTCTTTCCATCCAGAGACTATCACTCTTTCAACACAGACATTACTGAAGCAGTTTGAAAGAGGCTAAGTCAACACTTAAGCAAGGCGACCTACCCACAGATGTTTTGATCCCCCCCCTCACTATGGTGCTATGGGTTAGCAAGCCCACTTTGACAAAGATGACTAAACACTTGATGTTTTACTTCTGCTTGCCTAAAATATACCTTTGTAGACTTTCTGCTTTTGTTTAATAACATGAAACACAAACACATAATTACAATAAATAAATATCTTTTTTTCAAATTCAAATTCTCAGGGCAATCCCAAATTGATTCTAAGACACAAGGACTTTTTAAATAAATTATACTTTAATTTAGAAAAATACACTTCAATGATTTGAGAAATTCTACCCAATCCTGATGAAATAGCTTAGCAGCAGCCTGTCTGAGTCTATTGAGGAGAAAAACAGAAGTTTGCCTTCTTGACTTGTTTCTTATAAGAAACAGAACAGGCAACAAACATAATATATAATTTTTAATATATATATTGATTAAAATTATTTGCAAATAGACTGATCAAGTAGAATAAATTATATAGACTTGTTACTTATATCTACTCAAATATTTAACATCTGCAAATACTGTAATTATGACAGATGAGAATTATTAAAATTAATAGTAAGATACTAATATATGGTTATATTAATCCAAATCACATATAAATCTTACTCTGCATAAGATGCAATGTAAGGCTACATTTTAATTCTCTTTGACAGCTATCATTTTCTTATAATTCATTTCATTATAGGTAATACAAAATAAAAAATTTATAATGTACACACTATATTTCCTTGTACTGTAAGCTTTAAGGGAGCATAATATGTGCAAAACATATAAATAAAAGTTGCTGAAATCAAGAAGTCATCATTTATTCTTTTATTTGTAGCCCAGTGAAAAATAAATCTTTGGATTATGGTTTCTGAATCATGTTTTATAGATTTCAGCCACGGATGTGCCATATTCAGGAAATGCTTATGAAATTAATCACAAAACTTCAGGTCTAATCTTCAAAGATATAATTAGCTCCAAAAAAATTGGCAGACCCTTGGAATACAGATGTCAGAGTAAAAGAGATGTCATTTGGTAAGAATAGCATAATTCCTTTCAGCGGTACTAAATGTAAATAATGTACAACTGGTAAATATCATTAACTTTTTTGGCTCTAGAGCACAAAACAGTAAAATGAAAGATTGTTCAAGTGAATATAATTTCCACATCAGCTTTACATTTGGACAACTCTAAAGAATCACCAGATGAGCTTGTTCAACATACCTCGACCTCATATGAACCTTCTCAACCCCACCTCCATCCAAAGATTCTGATTCTACACCTGGGGTTAGTCCCAGAAAACTGTATGTTTAATATAGTATACCTTTTCCTTGGGCTAAACTTTGAAAACACAGTTCTAGAAGGCAATATTTTAGCTATTTAACGTATGGGTTTAATTACTCTTTGAGAACCACTGTTCAAAGTAGCAGGACAATTTCATGCAAGTCAGTAAATAACTTACTGCCCTTTACTAGAACCATATCATGACACGAATTACGCTGTATTCAATTCTCAGTCTGTCTATTTCTCCCTCCTCCCCCAATAAAACACTAATGTGAGTTCTTTTGGTACAAGAAGCAGTTCTTTCATGTTGGTACACCTCGTGAACCTTATGCAATGCAGCACAGAGCAGACACCCAAGTAATGTGTGTGCAAATGTAGAAATAATTAATTTCCAAGTATTTTCAAGGTTTTTTCTCAGTTGTATCAACATTTATAATTAGATTCACTAGATCAACATTCTTATTATGATATTTTTAGGGGCCACAAAAGTTGTCTTCCTACATAACAAGCATGTTGCTAAATAAATACATCACCCTTCCATTCTTAAAAATGGCTAGATTAATCCATTACCACCTGATCCTTAAATTATGTAGAATTTGATTGGGGATGTGACAGGGATCCGAGCTAATCTATGTAATCCTACTCTAGGATTCTAGAATTAATTTATAATCAGTTGTCTTGTTCTCTAAACATTGAATACTAATGTGGATTCAAAAACTAAGAAAAGGATCAGTGTGGAGAAGTAAGAGAATTTGGATAGTGGAGAAGACAGAGAAGGGGAGGCGAGGGAAGGGAAGGGCAAGGCAGAGGAGTTCATAAAAACAATTTAGCTCTTTATCCTATTAATAATGGGCTCTAGGTTCCCATGTAGTTAAGCGACAACATCAGACTACTTACATTAGGGGATTATATATTCAAGAAATGCAAACAGCATCTCTTCAACTGAGAACTGAATTCTGTTGAACATGTTATGCTAATTCCAAAGGTCTTCAATCACTATGCCAACCAGTAAACTGCCTACGAATAAATCAGGTAACAAACCGAAATCATCCTAACTTGGTCATTTTACACACCTATGAGACTTCACGATCACACATCCAGCAATTATATTTCACTACTGTGAATAACTAAAACAGCATAATATAGTGCGAACAGCTCTACCATTTACTGGGTGTTTGCAGCAGTAAGTGAGATAACATCCTTTTATGTCAGTTTTCTCAAATATAAAACAAGGAATGTTATAGTGCATATACTGTGTTGTATTGCAATTGTGTTGTATTGCAAATGTTAAGTAGGATGCTTATGAAGTCGTCGCTAAATGGCAGCTATCACATAACAAAATCTGAAGGCTAGATAAGTGACTTAAACAATAAAGTTAATAAACAGGAAATCTTGAAAATGTTATTACCAAGAATTATTATACACTTTTCTTCAGGAAAATTAAATAAAATAAATTTGCTGAGACTTAGGCATCAGAATCGTTTTGATTGTTTTCTCTGAATTAGTCCTGTTTCCTCCAGTCACCAGGTTGGAAGACCATTCTCCTTGGGTTGGTCTCTCACATTTCGGCATGTCCTGTGAACAGAGGTAGGGGGAGCTTTTGCTTCGGGCTATCTTTTCAAGAATAACAATAAGCCTGGGAAGACAGAGAATATTATCTGCCTCCAGATTTATCTGTTGCTCAGGAAAATAAAAATAATCTGCAGGACAAAAGTTAGGCAGGTTTGCTGGCAGGACTGATTTGAAAGATTGGTTTATCAAGCTCAGGTTTGCTTGGCTGTGACACAAATTCAAAGCACATCAATGGGCACGTGCACGACTTGCATGGCTTCCATTGGACCTGAGGGTCAGGAGGAAATTTTGGTAGCACAATACCAGGCTGCCTGCTGTGTTGGGATCATGAAGCCCATTGTGTCTGACCCAGGGAGGCTACTGAATCTTTGGAACTAAGGTGAGCCAGA
>PVKM010018545.1:0-24950 GCA_004027735.1 Carollia perspicillata | reverse complement strand
CGCGCACACACACACACACTCGTAGTTAAAGTGGGCTCCTACCACCGACTCTATGTTGTCGTCACCCGGGTATGGAGCGGAGCGCAGGAATCCCGTTTGGGGAATGTTGAGATGCAGCAACGTGACCCGAGAGAGAGGAACCTGTTGGGCTATTTTTCACCCTCTGACTAGAGGTTTTTTTTTTTTTTTTAAGATTTTATTTATTTATCTTTAGAGGGGAAGGGTTAGGGAGAGAAATATCAATGTATGGTTGCCTCTCATGTGTCCCCTGCTGGGAACTGGCCTGCAATGTAGGCATGTGCCCTGACCGGGAATCGAACTGCGATCCTTTGCTTCGCAGGCCCGCGCTCAATCCACTGAGCCACACCAGCCAGGGCCAGAGGTTTTTTAAATAACTGTTAAGTGACCTCCAGCAGCCCCCTCATTCCTCCGTCCCCTCATTTGATTCCTGTTCTGTCCTTCCTCCTGTGCTTCCGTTCAAATCTGCCTGTTCCCCTGGGTCCCTTGGGGCACAGCACAGAGGGGTGGTTCTCACTTACGCTGTTTTCCAATTCCTCTGGCTTCTCTAACAGGCATTTTTTACTTTGAGGAGATGGGACAGTGCTTAAGTGAAAGGACATGTCGCTGGCCGACTGTGGCACTGGCCTTCGGGAGGTGGTTTAGTGTATGTGGGGGTGGGGGGCGGGGTGGGCGGGGAAGGGGGCCCTTCGTTCTATCAGCCGCGCCTGCCCACAGGGGCAGCTTGGCGTGCTTTCTGCATCACCTCTTTTCGTGGATTGTGTTCCCCTCCCAATGCATCATATTCATGTATGAAGTTGATCTATCAGTCCAGTATTTGAACTTAATTAATAGAACAGAGAACTGTTCTAGACTAGGCCTTATGCTACTCCTTAGGTAAACAAAATGAACAGTTTCTTCCTTTATGAAGGACATGAGTTAATGAGGGAGGGGTGTGGAAGGAGAAAGACAGGGACCAAAACCACACAGATACATATGTAAGAATGCAGTTTGCATTGTGTTAGGAGCCCTGAAAGGAAACACCAGGGAAAGCCGAACTTGGATTAAGGGCAGGTGTCAGCGCCAGCCTCTCAGAGGGAAGAGCACAGAGGCCGAGGTTTGAAGGGGTCCAGGGGCTGCCTGACGAGGGAGGGGTCAGAGGAGGAACAGAGTGGGTTGGGGGGCCTGCCCTGGCCTGAGCCTGGGGCCAGACGGAGCTGGCCACATCAGAGAGACTGAACTTGGCCATCGAGGCTGCAGCTGGGCAAGTTGGAGGAGAGCGGCTGGAGATTGGGAGGTGGTCTGGCATCATGTCATGCCATAGATTTATTCTGAGTGCTGTGGGAAGGCATTAAAAGGTCTTGGGCAGTGAGGTGATACAGTCCCATTGATGTTTGGTAAAGGTCACTCAGGCTGTCGCAGGGAAACCAGGTGAGAGGCCACTGGAGGAGTCCAAGGAGAAATCAGGGTGACCCGGACCAGGGTGGTGGCAGTGGGGAGGGAGAGAATCAGATATGCTTGAGATGCAGGTTCCACCCGAAAGCTATCATCATGCAAGTTGGAGGAGTCCCTGATGGGCATTTAGTCTGGGCAGGAGCTGGGTGAGGGCATGTGGTCCCCGCGGCCTTCATTGGCCACTGTTGTTTTGAAAAGGAAAGAAAAGAAGAAGGCAAACAGACAGGAGACATAGGCCATCTCACTCATGGTTTTCTGCCTGGGTAAAGGGGGCCTTGGCCTCTGTTGACGGCCTTGGCCTCTGTCGACGGGCTGCTCTCGGAGACTTGCCACCTCTGCAGAGCACAGGGCAGCCCTGCTCAGTTGTGGGGGAGGAGGCTGGAGGGGACAGGACCTGGGAGAGACGATGATGCTGAGCACTTAGTAGGCCCAGCTTTGCCCCCTCACTCAGAGGTGGGTTCAGCAGTTGCTCCGTTTCACAAGTGAGGAAACTAAGACCCTGTGAGCAAGGGTGTGTCGCTCAAGGTGACGCTGGCAGCTCGGTCGGATTCCAGAGCCAGTGTTCCCGATGACTGTGCTCTTCTGCCCTCGAAATGTAGAGGCTCAGAGTTCAGGGATGACGGGTTGAGTTTTTAAGTGATTTTTTTACGCGCATCCCCACCACTATACTTCTCATTTCTTGTTCCCTCATGTGTCTGTCACGCGTTGGGACACGGTGGGCTTCCTATCCCCAGGGTACCAGTGTAGCAGAACTCAGGCCTCGAGGAAATAGTTCCCTCTTAATCAGAAAGACGAAGGCTGTAGGTGGTGGAGTGGTTCTTAGCTGGGGTTTTGAAAGAAGGAGATACAATTCTTGCTATTGCTTTCTGCACATATGAGAGACACAGAATTAGCACCAAATTTGGAAGCCGATTCTCTTCTCAGGGATATAGTTACAGCCAGGAAAGAGACTTCCCAGCTTTGGTGAAAGACTCCCTGTGAAGAAGTATTATTTCTGTGTCCTGTAAGTGAAGTTCAATGTTTGGTTCTCTCTGGCAGCTCTATATTTAGGCTGTATGATTCACTAAGTCCTCTGTGTGTGTGTGTGTGTGTGTGTGTGTGTGTGTGTTCACATACATGTGCTTGTGTAAGAAAGAGGGAGGAAAGTGCATTTTATTTGTGGTGCCTGGTAACACACAACCCTTGGATAACTTCTCCTTGGCTGGTCAAACACGAGCTTTTACAGTGCGCCCCTGGGTGTCTCCTGCCCAGTGGACACATGCTTTACTTGCAAACGAGGGTCAGATGCTAGGCTTCCACTGACCATGGGTAATTTTCAAACACCATAATTTTTTATTTTTTAGAAGCATCTCAGTTAAAAAAACAAACAAACAAACATCTGAGAACCTTGAGGTCACAGCTTGGGTGGGATTTGGATAGTGGGTTCTTTTCTTGCCCATGGTTGCGTTTTCTGACCTAACAAAGAGTGCCCATGGTTAGTTAGGGCTGCCGGACCTTCGATCAACTGTCCATGGTGCTTCCAGAGAACTTAAGTGGTGGCCAGCTGAGGGCTCGAAAGCCAGAGGACAAGGCGATCTCCGTTTCCTTTTAGCTTGTTTCTTGTTTGTCTTAATTATTGTGCTGTGCTTCTATTCTCATGAAGATGGTTCAAAAGCAAACACTTACAGCTTTATTTTAGAACGCCTGTGGTTGAAGAAAATGTCTCCCATCCAAAAGAAAGGAGAAGAAAAAGGAATCCATTTAACACGGAATGACTGGAGGGGGAGAAATCACTCATCCCTCATTATTGACGCGTTCCACACAATTAGTGTGATCTTGAGGGAAGAACGTTTGAGCCACCCACACCCTTGCACATTCTCATTGGGTAGATGTAATAATAATGCATTTCACAGTGAACTCCTCCGATACCGCGGGCAGTGATGGGGAGACCCCATCTTGGGGCTGTCAGTCCTGGCTCCCGGAGAGTCCCTTTGCCTCCCTCCGCCTTCGTGCAGGGAGAGGTTAAGCCTGGCCATTAACCCATAGGTGACCCAAATAGAATTTTCTGTCCCAGGGATCCGTTGATTGCCAGGTATGGCTTTGTGGTAATTCTAGCATTTGCAACCCAGCAATTTGAACCTTCTGTCTGCCTAAATGATGATTTTACATTGTAATGCTTGTACTAAATCCTTTTGCTTTTGCTCCACAGCCGCTGTTGTGACAAGAAAAGCTGTGGCAACCGAAATGAGACTCCCTCAGATCCAGTGATAATTGACAGGTAGGGACCACTCTACTTTTGCTGGATTCTTACTCCTCGTTATAATGAAACACCTGCCTCGTGTCGCTCATGGGTGAGGGTTAGAAATGCATGTGGCCGAAATCTGCCTGTTGGTCATGACCTAATCTGCGCCGAGCTCTTGCGATTCCTGGGAACACCATATGGAATGTTCTTTGGAGGCCTGTTTTCTTAGATTGCTCTGGTTTCGTGTCTGATTCATGCTCCTAAAGGAATCTTTTTTTCTTTCCTGACTTTCTGTGGCTCAGTCCTCATGCTGTGCCAGGAAGCTTCAGAAATAAAATAATAATAGTTTGTGATTTATGAAATGTGGTTGGGTGCTTATAAATATTTAACTTTTATTTGAAAAATGTTTGAATCATTATCACTTTTAGCTACAGTAGTTCTGTTGGATGTAATCCATCTACATTTTAAGGTTTTATTTATGCATAAAAGCAGTGTTAAAGAGATCTGTGAACCAAGATTTTCTAGCATTATATCCTGGGTTTGATTGTAGCTCGCACTGTATTGTAAGTTGATTAATTTATCCTGCCTGTCTTAATTATCGTGTTTTTAAACAGATCCATATTACTAATCTGACATGACCAAGTAAATCACTGTGGAACAATAAATCTGTTTTAGTTGTGCGGTGCAGTTTCAAGTCAGCGTGTGCTCATATTATGCAAACTCGCATTCCAAATATTCCTTTCACATTTTAATTATTGAAATTCATTGTATGGGGACATGTATGATAAACCATTTGTTCTGTGGCGTTACTCACGGAGAGTTAAACGGCCTGGAAGGGTTATAGATACTGTCAGTTGTCAGCCAGGAGGAAGGCCAGCGCTCTCCGCTCGCTGGAGAAAAAGTCTTGCAAGTAAGACTGACCCCTCGTTGAAGAAACCTACAGCTGAACAAAAGCCCCTTTGGGGGTTTGGTACTGTCGATTTTTGACAACTTCTCCCCGCTTACTATTTTTCCCAGTTCTTTAACTTTTAGAGATTTGCTCTATCATTTTTTAGTTAACTGAAAAGTGTTTGCTTCATCATAATTTATGACAAAACATTGATCGTTGATTTTGACCCCTGTGGTTCTTAAGCCTAATTTTGATTGTTGGGTAGCTTTCTAAAGCTTACAGTTCAATCCAATATTTTAAGTGAATATCTCTTGCTAATATTCACTGACAACGTGCATTTTTGCCTGAAAAAATGTGTTAATATACTTGACTCAGAGTAAACACAGGTAAATGTTTAATATGTGGTGAGAGTGTGTGCTGCCTCTAGACTCAGAATAGCTTGTTTGTCTGAGAAAGTGGGGCTGCCACTCACGCAATTTTTTTTTTTCTGGCAATGGACGGTAAATTTTCAAATGGGATAAAAAAATAAGCATAACCTTTATGCTGTATGTTTCACTTAAATACACCTCTCCAAAGTACCATTTGTTATTTTAAGTGTGTTTTTCTTGCTCATCATTTAAAAAGAAAGGGTTCTGCTCAGAGGCCCTGCCCAAACAGTCCCCCAGACGTTGAAATAAGCATTTTGTTCCCTTTGGTTTCCCATGATGACAAGAGCCTTACCTCGCCACCCTCAATGCAAACACTTTTTTTTTTTTGCTTGTGAATGGGTTAAGCTTTTAAGTTCTTCGTTTGGTTTGAAGCCACGACTCTGATATAGAAGGTTGATATGACTGTGGTTTGAATAACATTTGATTTTGACCTGTTCCTGTGGGTTGCGATGGCATAAGAAACTTGACTCAGCAGCGCTGTAATTAGCCCGGCCGTGTTTTTGAAACAGGATTGTGTTACCTGGATTGCATTAGTGTGGCTTCTATTGTTGCCGCTTCGCATCTGTCCCAGTAGGGTACTTAAAACCTTTTCTTGGCTGGGGTAGTTCAAACAATTTAGGCAAAATAAGTATGCACTTTATACTGTTGGTGGCTTTAGAGATATTACTCATGACATTTATCCTTTTCATTTTTTTTCTTTTGGGTTTGACAAAGTAGAAAACAGTGTGTAGCCAGTGTTGGTCTCTTAAGAGAGGAGAACGTTAAAAACAGCTGAAACCTGGTGTGTCTGCACAAGTCGCAACATATGTTTATTTGCTGGCTGTTGCCACTGTCTCCCATGAACTGTCCTGTTAAGCAGTGGTGCCAGCCGATAGGCAGAACCCCATCTAGCTATTCTTATTTGCATCTGAGTTTTCAGAATTTATTTGTCCTTCAGTCTGCCAGAGGTTTTAAAAGCTCCAGTCTTGTCTAGTCTGTTATGTGAAACTTCCATTTTTAACGATGAGAGAAGAGAATAACAACAAGAAAAGAACTTACACAAGGAAGGGCAAAATAGAAAAGATTTTTCAATTCCATAAAATCGCTGCAAAGGGGAAAAAAAAAACCAAGGCAGGCAACCGTGTTTGAATTTCATAGTTTCCAATTTGATTCTGTATTACTGATTGCATAATATCGGTGTGCCATGCTTAGAGTTTGATTTGTTTTCAGATTTATGGATGGGAATCCCTGCATGTTTTGTAAAAATAGGTTATGGGGCCTGCATCATTCTGTAGCAGTAGTAACTGTTGCGACAAGATGCATACGACGTGTAATTATAGAGCTGAGGGTCTAGGCAATCGCTGTGTTAGGGTTTAGCATAGTTTTAACACGCAGTTGCCTTTTGGGCACCAATAATTGTCAGCTCCCTTTGCTGTCCTTCAGATTTTGGAAGAACACTGCTTAAAAAAAAACACCCCAGACTTTTAGCAGTGGTTATTCAGGAAAACTATTTATAGGGCAGAGAGAAGAGGCTTTCTGGTCATACGGCAGCGGTGCAGGGTAAGCTATTTCTGTGTTGAATTTTGGCTGTATTATTTGCCACCAGTGATTCGGGGACATCAGCTTGGCATAGTCTATTCAAAAAGTGGAATTAACAAAATGAGCAGTAGTATACTGTGATTTAGAAAATGGATTTCTACTTCGTTCTTTTGTAATAGCATGCAGAGAGTAAGAAAAATGATCCTTTTGACCATTGTGACAATTTGTCGAGTCACGTCCAAAAAGTTTGTTGGAAAATTCCTTCAAATGTAGGAAACGTGCGCCTGGAGTTGACTGCCAGGTTATATTTCTGTCTGATGCCAAATGGCTTGATTAAGAATTGTAAAACCCAGGCTGTGCCCAATGATCCAGATATTTGGGCTGTGTAGACATGGGAAATGTCAAATATATTATATTTAATAGCTGATGACCAGGAACTAATAACAACAAATTTTATCATTGTTGAGGTAAAGGGCTGTGTGTAGTAATTACTGTTAAAATAAAAAGCAAAAAATGACTTGCGGTTATTGAATTAAGGTTGAGATTGATTTAACATATTCACACAGTAACTCAGATTTGAATTTAAAAGGTTCGCAATAAAATTCGTGTTTAGAAATTGAATAAATTGTAGTTTTATTACCACATTGGATATCCTTGTGTCCTAACCTTTTTCCTTGGAGTTATCTTAGTTCAATAAATAAAACCTCATTAGACTATTCCCATTTCAACGAGTTTATTAAATTTTGCAGGAGTAATTAGCATAAGCTGTGCTAATTTTTCTGGAAGACTAATGAGGGAGGTTCTTAATTAGGTTTACTTTGTAAGAATCAGAAAAAATGATAATGGCAAAAGTCACACAGGGTAGTCTGAATTGGGAACCCAGTTTTCTGAATCCATAAGAAAAAAAAAACCCATCTATTTTCTGTGCGGAAACTTCTCTGTAAATGCCCGAACTGAATATATTAAGTGTGTAGAATGTGACTCCGTACCTAGTTAGTGAGGATTACCATCCCGTCTTGATGTGCTTCACCAAACTCTTTATTTCCCCACCCTTGCCTCAGTCAGCTGTCTTTGAGTAATGACATGGATGAATACAGATGGTCTTACAAAAACATGTCTTTCTCCAAATTATACTGTAGGATTCCTTCCACACAGAGCCCAAATTTTTTTTTTTTGCCAGATTTGTGTCACTTATTTTCAGTGGAGCAGGATGGAAGGAGGCTCCATATTTGTCTGTCTGTTTGGGTCTTCAGTTTAGGATCAGTACGACTGATGGAGTCGTTAGACCACTAAGTAAAGGGAAAAAATAAGAGCCCAGGTCTTCATTTCCCTGTGCTGTGGACTCTGAGCAGTTATCAGTGGGTTTTTAAAAACAAATAATTAAGGATGAAATTCTTGCTCGAGTTACCTTCTCCTGTCTCGTGTGAGTTTAGACGTAGTCTAGCCTGTAAGTTTGGCGTTCCTCACAGCCAATATTAAAAAATAGATTTTTAAAGGCTGTCAACTAAGATACCTCTAAAGGTTTTGAGTTTCCTTATCATAACCTTTAAAGATTTGTCTTTTCCACTCACACAAATTCTTTTATCTGTGTTTGAGGTGTAAGCTTTGCCATGTAACATAAAAATATAGTGTATGTGTGTATATATATGTATGTATACACACACACACACACACACATTTCATAGCATGAGGAACCTAGCCTGTTTGGAATTACTGTTCTTCCACTTACTCAAGGATCTCCTAAAAAGAAATAAAAGCCTATCTATGTTTTTTTTCCCCAGTATTAAAAAAAAATCTTCCATTTTAAGTAACATTAATTTGATTTTTTTAATGATTATTAACTGAAAGAATGTTCAGGGGTAAAAATATTAACATGCTTATTTTACCTGTTGATTTTATGGGATCTATATGTATATATCATGTAAATTTTCTATTTATATATTATGAATAGAAAAGCTTAACCATGTCAGGATTGTTCAAACAGTTTTATTTAAGATCTATTCTTCATCCAAGAAATACAAACACTTTGATAGGAGTTTTCAGAAAAGTGCATTATTATCATATCACCAAGCTAATTTTTCGATTAAATTGATCCCGAGGTATTTATATAGCATGTATGTTCGTTTGTATAATAGTAAAACTTTAGAATTAGGATATAATCGTGTGAGGGCTTTTCAACCGATGAGTAAGGTGGGGTATGTCCTAATGCCTGTATCGATCATCACAGATTGTGAAGGCATCTGAGCCCCTCAATAATCAATGACTTCCTTCTGTCTTTTATGAACAGATGTAAATCCCCAAATTCATTAACAATTTTTCTTTTCTTCTTCTGTAAAATTGAAGTCCTCAGCTAACATGAACATAAAGATATACTTTTATTAAAGCTGCAAAAGAGGCTTTGATAGAGTTTATTGGCTTCATTTCATTGACCTTTCAACTCTTAATATATTGGTCTTCATCCAGTTTTTAGAAGGACCAATTGCTAAACATAAGCCCCGTGTAAGAAACACAGATGACTGTCTGGGGCACGAAAAACTAGAGGTGTAAATGCATGTTTTGGAGTTCCAGTAAGCCTTTGTACCACCTGATTTCCTAACCTTGAATGCCAGGTTAAATAAAAGGAGGAATTCACCTTTTAAAATGGCCCCAGGCGGGATAATTGCTGTCTTCCGTGGTTGGTTTGGGAGGTTGCATTTTTCTAAAAGTGACAAGCCATGGTTGACACCGAGCATGAATTTACGGTTGTGTATTAACTCTGGTATATTTAAACATTTGTTTTCTCAGTGGGAATTCATATGTGATTATTAGGAATGAGACTTATGTGAGAGAGTATCATTCTAAATTTTATCACAGATCAGATGATACCATTCTGAATATGAGATGAGCCCCGTACATTTCTCTGCAGTTTGCTGCCGTGATAGGAAGATAACAAATACAATAAGCTAATAGCAGCCTATATCCCATTTGCTATCCGCTATTCCCAAATACACAACAAGGATACATTAACATGCATTTCAGATATGCTGACAATATATCATAATGCAAAGTACTTTTACGTGGCATACTACTACTGCAGACACTTTACCATGAACAACAGTGGTTTTCCTGTAAAGGAAATAATGGCAGCAACTTCCAAGAAATATATTCAGAGAATCAGCTTTGCATATTGGTAGCTGGCCCGGGGGTGTCAGCTCGTGGTGTGGGGTTTTTGCCCCTTGTCGTCATAACTTTGCCTTTGTAATGGTTCTAGAAAAACACAGAAATGCAGGACGAAGTCCCCCGTGTGTCATCTAGCAACTTTGCATTGTCATGTTGTGATGAAAATATATCCCTGCATTAAATATGCTTTTACTTTTCTAAAAAGAAGTTGTTTCAAGTGGGTAAAAACCCTTTCAAGTGCAACTCTTCATTGATACATTTTCCTTGTTTCTCTCTACTGCCAGCACCTGATCAAACTCTCTCACAAAAATTGACCGGTTTTTAAAAAACTTTATGTAGAGGTCCTTGCATATAAAGAGATGGTATTTTGGTGATTTTAAATTGTGCGAGGGACTATGTGAAATAGATGGTTAGCTCTTCCCTCCTCTGCCCACAGCCCATCCCTCCCTACCCAAGCTGTGTAACTGTATACTGTCCAGGACAATATAAAAGTGACCCAAATACTCCAATTGCAATCAATGAAATATGGTGAACAGTACGGGTTTGTCTTTGGTTGCTTGCTGCCTTTAAAGGTGTGGGTAGATGAAGATAAATCTCCCTCCCAAACTCTTTCTCCAGTTACAAGCCTTTGTCCAGAAAGCAAATGAAGGTTTTAACGTTACAGTACTTATTGTAATAGAATTTTAATTGCCTTAATCCTGCTGAAGTGTGAAGCTGCGTGTGTGTGTGTGTGTGTGTGTGTGTGTGTGTGTGTGTACGTTCATGTCCGTGTGTTTTTCATCTGGTGGAGAATCAAAATGAGAAAAAAAAAAGCAAAACAACAAAACTGCATATTTCCATGGGAGGCAGGAGTCACGTATGGTAAATGAGGCCAATTTAAGGAAACTGATTCTGAGGAAGAGAATGCCATTGGCGTGTGATCCATGTAACGTATACTCCACTTTCAGTAGGAACAGAGTGGGCTTCGGGGTGCTTTGGGGATTTTTGTTTTTGAAGGTGAAGTGCTTGGTTCCCATTTCAAACTTGTCTCCAAACCCTACTTGAAAAGACTTAACTAGACAAGCCGGCAAATTACATAGCCGGATCCCACACAATCACCTCCGAAATGGCTCTTGGTAACTGTACCGTCCCTCTAACTGTTTGAGGCACAATAGTTTGGTAATACAATAAAAGTAATAGTGTTAGCCAACACATCTTTAATAAGATATTGTCTGTGCCTTTGCCATATGCTACAGAGCAGCCTCTCACTCGGTGGGCCGTTTGATTCCTCTCAATAAGATTATTTCAAATACTCTAATCCTGAATCATTGACATGAATACAAAAGCCTAGTGACATCTAATAGATGCCTCTTAGCTTTGCTTTTCCTCTTGTTCCTTTCCTTTTTCTTCTCTTTTTACCTGACAAAAAGCTTATAGACACTTGGGCTCTGTCTCTCAGTAGCAGCATGGGGGGCTCCTCATGAAATCTAAAGGAGGAAAAAGGACTGACAGGGGCCCGATAAACTACAGAGTGAAGGCCATAGATTAAAAGTAAATGCCAGTAAATCCTACCCTGTACACTTACTTGTTCTTCTATTGTTTTCTTTAACACTTTCAGGTCCAGGCAGGGGGAAGAAAAGAAAAAATTATGATCACATCGCACCTGTGCGTTTTAAAGCTAGACACGGTCCCCATACATACTGTATAGGGTTTTGGTAAAGTTTTTAAATTTTGGTTCATGTAAAAGGTTGGCTTGGTAACTTTTCTTGTGGTCAGGGTTTCCCTTGTCTACTTTTCCAAAAAAAAAAAAAAATCTTGGTTTGACTAAAGCTTTTCTGTCTCTTTTTTAAACCTCTATCCGAAGATCAGACAACCATGCTACTTGCAACTTATTATTGCTCCATAAACTGTTGGGATTTCCCATTTTTAATATGCTTCCCATTCATTAGTATTCTGATCTGTTAGTACTATCTTGGAATCTAATTTTAATAATCTTCGATGCACTATTGATTGAAGTCCCTCACAAAATGGAAAGTTACTTTGAAGAACCTTGGACCTGTACCACGTTTGGTTACTCTCACATGTCCACACACACTACAAAGACAAAAGCAAAGGTGAAAATGAGAACCGCCCTTTTTTACCGTGTTAGAAAGTTTTCAGAAAGTAAAGTTGGTTAAGAGTTAACCTGGTTATCTCTAAAGCCATGATAGTGTAGAAAATCATGTTTCTCTGCGTGATCTTGGTATTATCTTAAAGCCAGAGTCTAATCTCAGACTGTCTTTGACAAATTGAGTCCTCCTTTCTGTGGCTACAGGAGTGGGCGTGTCCTATTCTGGCCACGTACGAATTCCCTTTGACCAGGCTCAGGCGTCTGGCCAATGAGGCCCTTAAAACAAAATCCCTGACCTTTGTGAATGAATAGTGACTTGTATATATGAAGATGCTTGCAGAGTGACAAAGCGAGTGGTCAGGAACTTACATATGTCTCAGCTCTCCGCCTGACTTTTTTCCTTCCTCAATGGGCCTGCAAAAAAATTACTGTTTTCAGTATTTCATACAGTCTCATTTATTTTTCTTGGTAACCACAGTTATCCTTTCTCTGTAGGACTCTTCTAAACTTGTTTACCTAAACAGTTTTCTTAGTAGATCTTAGCACTTAACTTTCGGGATTAAAAAATAATAGTGTGGCATGTAACTTGTACCCATTGCTGGAGCGGTTTTTGAGTTCTTGTGCTCTCATTTAATTTGTTGAGTGAACCACTGTGTTGCATGTGGGAAAAGGCAGGCATTCTCCAGCTTTTTCCAAGGAGAAATTTGGGAGAAGGCAGAATATTATGGAAAAGGCATAGATTTTGGAGTCCATTGGCTGAGGGGTCAGATCCTGTCATAGCTACTTAGCAGTACCTGAGCCTCAGAGGGCTGAGTTTTCCCATTTTTAAAATGGGCAAAATCATTTCTATTTTGAAGAGTTGTGAGGGTTAAAATATCTAGCACTGGGCTTGGCACATATTAGGTACTTACAATCAGGTAGCTCTTGCAATTTGAATTTAATATATTCCATGCGGATTGTTATTCTTAAAGTCACGATTCCCATGGAACTTTCTTACAAGCAAAATGAACTCTCCGAAGTTTATCGTGGTAGCTAAGTCCCTTGGACGAGGAGGCACTGATGGCAGCGTGGAGGCTATAATGGTAAATAAGACACACAGCTCCTGCCCTCGTGGAACTTTTAGTGCCTCAGAGTTGAAAGAAAAATTGGAACTGTAAACGTAAACAAAGAATATATTGACTTAAACAGAAAAGAGGGGAATGCTATTTCAAATAGGGATCGCGATGCAGAGGGATAACATCCCTGGGCTGTTCGCTCTCAGTCAGTGCTCTCTGAACTTGGGCAAATGCATGGCTTCATTGCACTCCTCCAAGGCAGCCTCCCCCGTGGCTAAGACCACAGGCTGCGGCGTCAGACCACCTCAGCTCAAATCCCAGCTCTGCCAATGGTGACCATAGGGCTGCGGGCAGATCCTTTAACTTCCCTAAACCCAGTTTCTTTGTGTTTGAGACCGGGATAAAAGTAGAGGTTCCTACTTTATGGGGCTGTGGTGAGGAATAAGTAGACGAAGCACAGAGAGCACTTACTCAGCACAGTGCCTGGCGCACGCATCACACTCAGTAGAAGGTGGCTGTTTGTAAAATGAGGCCCGGAGTGAAGAGATCTCTAAGACTCCTTCCCACCTATGAAATGCCAATTTTAGTTCTCTCTGGAATTACTGCGGCAGGTGCAGGTGATATACTCTTCAGGAGCTGGACGGTGAGCCCCAGGGGGCGTGGGTAGGTGTGTGCTGGTCACCGTTGTATCCCCAGCGCGTGGCACAGAGCCTTGCCCCTGTGCAAGGGGTGCTTAGGGGGTGTTTTTCCTGAAATGGAAGGAAGAATGAAAGAAGCTAAAAACACCGTTTGTTGAATCTGGTGGTCTCATCTCTCTGCATAGAGACAGGCTTGTTATAACTACACAATAAAGGGAGAAGGCATTACCATTAAAGAATGGCGAGAAACAGAAAGTACAAGATAAAATATTAAATTTGTTACACTTAAAAATGTTAATCTTCCCATGATTACCATGCAAATCCCCTCGCTGCCTAACTATTTAATTGATCAAGTAAATCACAGCACAGACAAGTAAGGGAAAAACCCTGCTGCTGTCATTCTCTCAAAGCACGTTTTCAGGAATACATTCTGGTGACTAGTATGTCTATTATGTGAACCTTAAAAAACACACACGTGCGCATATAGCATCTTTTGCGAGCAGGCAGATTTCAGAGAGTTTTGGGGAAAGCTTTGTTTGTGTATGGCAACTTGTCAATCTCCGTTATCATATCACACGTGGAATCACCACGAGGGTAACGTGTTTCAGCAGCACTTTTATTTTACATAATGTTAGAAGACAAGAATTCACCATTTTTTTTCTTTCAGGCAGGTATAATATTGACATACTACTCTGGTGATTGAAGGGTTAATGGATATTCTCTCTCTCTCTCTCTCTCTCTCTCTCTCTCTCTGTTTCTCCCCTCTGATTCCCTCCTCCCTCCTCCCAATCCCATCATGTGCCTGGTTGACTCTGAAAAAAGGGGCTTGAAGTTGCCCACAGGGCATCCCTTTTCCCAGCCTTCTCCAAGGCCACCTGGACAGATGGGAGCTTGCCTCCTGTCCTTAGGACACAAAATCCAATCAGGCCCCGAGTCTGCTGGTCTCTCTGACCCGAGAGCCGGGAAGGGGGAGGAGAAGCAGAAGCCGCTCACATCGGATAGGCTGCATCTTTGTGGCTTAAGGGGGCTCCTGTCTCTCCTCAAGGAAGGAAGTTCTCCCTCATTTTCCAGATAAGGTGTCATTCATGGGGGCAATGTGCTGAACTAATCAGGTTAATTGAGAGGCCCCAAGTCATCCTCCTTGAGTCCATGTCGTCTTCCTGTTACAGGCAGATAGCGCAGACAGACCGATTACACGTGTTTTAGCTCCCCCCCCCAAAGCCCATGAAATCTGCGGGGGGTACAGGGCACAGAGGTTCAGCCAGATGTCATTCGGGCTATTCGAGCAGGGTTCTCACTGAAGAACAGCGTAGCATGAAAACGAAAACAAAAACAGTGTCTTTGAGTGTGTGATACCTGCTTTGCTTTTTCGTAATGTTGAAAGAGCCTCAGCAGTTCGGATCAGCCTGGAACGGCTGTCTGGGAAAGAATCCGTATAGATTTCTCCTTGGCCCTCTTCTTTAAGATTGAAACTTTAAAAATCTCCTTGCGATGTGTCATCAGTGACAAGGAGTTCCTCGGGCTCTATTTTCGATTCCTCGGCATCCACACGGAACGTGGGGGTCCAAGCCGGACAGCCATGAGGGTGCTCTGGCCCTGACTCAGGGCATCTCTGGCCTCCCTGGGAGCGCCCCCTCCCAGTGGAGAAGAAAGCAGAGCTGGTTCAGCTGAGCTCCATGAAGGGCGGGGGTTCCTCCTCCCTCTTCTGGGTGCAGAATGATTTGTCATAGTTTAATTTTAAATGCTATCGTGGACTATTCTTTCTTTCGACCCCGCCTCTTCCCCCCACCCTCTTTTTTTTTTTTCTTGAAGTTCCAGGAATGACTTTAATTATCTCCACAATCAAATTCTCATTGCTGCCCCTGTGAAAGTGTGTAGTCATAGATCGCAGGGATTATTTTCTTTAGCACTTGGGGATAGAGAAACCGGTTGTTTCGAAATGAGAACCAGCTGGCTCCACAGAGCCCTGTTTAATGGGGAGCCCCTTTGTACACAAACCTTCACTCAGGTCAGTCATTACGCCAAGCCCCAAATCAGCAGTGTTTGGTCTATCACCCGTTATTAAATGTTGAGTGAGGAGTGATTTAGCCGATACGATGATGATAATAATTAAAAAAAAAAACAAAACCCGCACACATACCCCTTGCATCTTCTATTTTGCCTCTGCCAAACACTTGGGTTTATAAGGAGCATTTTTCAAACTTGTTCCTAGGGTAATTATATCATAGACCTAGTTTGCCACTGCTCTTTCCTGGATGGCTGGGGTGTGTGTGTGTGTGAGTGTGTGTGTAGCTCTAACCTTCTCCAAATCCACAAAATAAAATTAAGCTCATCTTTCAACATAATCTTTTATCTGACAAGCACAGTAGATAGATGAAAAGTAGATAGCCAAGTTGTGGGTCTCATTAATAGCACCGGTTGGAGGGCAGAGATAACTACCATTCTCAGACATCTTTTATGCTGTTCTGTAAAGTAAGGGTGAGGGTGCTACACCGTATGTATTTTGCTGTCTTTCTAATTTATAGAGATTGGTTCATTGTCACACCATGTTAATCTCTAGCAGCACCAAATTCAGTTTGAAATGAGGGTAGTACTTTCACTAGTTGACTGTACAAAATACTTCTGAGGCATGCAAAGAGGGAAAAAAAGCTCAAAAGAACACAAAACCACGGTAGATATTTAGTCATGGCAATGGTTTGTTTTTAGAACCTGGGTTGCATTTTTATAAGATAAACTAGTGTGGGGACTGCAGCATCATTAAATCAGAGTTTGAAGGATTAAAAAAAGAGCAGCTTCATAGAGATTGAAAAAAATTTAATTTAACCAAATTTTGTCTTACAAGTGTGAGAGATTATTTTGCATTAATAATAAAGTATATGGTTATTTTTATTATAACATGCTTTAACATTGATATCATATAATAAGATAATTTTAACAAAGGGTAAAAATCTAGAAATTTATTCTCAGAGTGAGTTTGATCAGTAGGTTGAGCACTAGTATATAGGCTTTTACTTGTTTTTCTTTTAAGGATTTTCTTAGTTGAAATATGGTTTGAGTAAACATTTTATTTTTTTGTTTCATTACCAACTACTTTGGTTATGTAATGTCTCTTTAGTTCATACTGTAATTTTATTGCATATTTCCTGTGTCTGCATTTAAAAAAATTTTGTGGGTTTTTTAATATAAAAAATAACTGTTATATTTCCAGTCACTCAAATTTGAACTGAATTTTACTTCCTGTTTCAAAGGTCAAGGCAGACTGACCTCAACAGCAGTGTGGAGGCTGCTGAATTATTCATATCATTGACTTTGTGTCAGCTTCCACATTTGTGGAGAGGGATGTTTTATTCATTTATCTCATTTAGGGTTCTTCTCTGCACCTGTTTCTACCATTAAGTACCCTGTAATTTGCATTTGATGCTAATTTAGTTTCATATCAGCCTGGTCCCCCCTTGTTAATTTAATTTTCTAAGACCCTTTTCATTACAGTAGAACTGTTTTCCTCTTTAAAGCAAACATCTATACAAGTAATTGTATAAACTGCCTTTTAAATAATATCTTTTAGAAGATTCCATCGTTTAATTCCTTAATTCCTATAATTAGCCATGGTTTGATTAATGTTTCAAAGGGTTAAATTAAAATGCAGAATTACTCAAATGCATACTTGAATCATTTCTTATATATGGATGGCAGTGTTAGTGTTTCAGTGCTCTTCCTGGTGATTCTCAGAACAGTGGCAATTTTCTTTATTTAGAGTGCTGTTTAGTTTCCTAATAGTAGTTTCTTTCAAATCATGGGGTGCTCAATATCATTTTTGAATAGTTAGCTTTTTCTTTCATCAAATTACAGATGGGCAGTGGCTTAAACGTATTTCTGCAACATTAATAATGACAGACCCAAAATAATCAGAGCAGGATTAGGTTCGACTCCTTGATGTGTCGTGGAAATTTGGTATAATGAATTTCAGGATACTGTGTTACATTGTATGCCTGTTCTCTTCTTGCCAGGTCTTTTCCTTTCTGTCTGATGCTCAGAGGAGATTGCCTGGGAATTTCTGTTTCCCAGACACGGTGGCTTCCCATGCCCTTCAGTTGCTGCCTAGATGTTGTAGAAAGTAGGAGTAGGGTGGTTTAAGGAGGCCTGGCTGAAATGGTGGCTACCTTGGTAGGAGTGGCTGGGTCCCCGGAGTGTCCACCACTGGGGGTCTGGAGGTTGTTCTCTGAGAACTTGCAACTCATTAAGCCAGGTGTGCAGCCCCGGATTGTCGAAGAAAGAACTGTAACTGCCTGGAAGGTCATTGACACAAGTGGGCACGTATTCCTCCTAAGCTCACTTAGGGGTGAGTTTGGGAGGAATACCCTTACAACAAGGGTATAAATTACGGATTGAAGTTCTGAGGTACACAGGTATCACAGAGAAGGAAAAGTTGTGGCAGTGGCTGAGGGTTACAAAGAAATCGGAGCAAGCTCTACAGTGACCCTTCTTCCCACTGGATTGGATTAGTTTTATCTGTTGTTCATATTCTCTGGGGATAGCAAATGGTGCCGACGCTTTGGGTTTCCAGAAGGCTCTCAGACCTATTGAAACTGGAGTTCGAAGGCGGCTTCTCTTGTTCTCTCAGTTATAAATGATTCCCGGAGCCACCCACAAACAACTTTGTAATTGTGGAAAAGTGAAAGGGAGTCTCGATTTCTAGCAGACAGCTTCATCTGTCTGGTTTCAAGACAGGGGCATGGGTGAACTGCATGTTCCCAGGGGTCCCCTTCAGCTGGGGACTTCTCAGGTATGCCCCATCGCAGCGAAGTTTTAAATCCGTATGGCTTACCTACACTAGTTTTGTGCTTCTGCTGATGGGCCTAAAACAAAGGAAGATTTTTCAGGAATGAAATGCGGCATCTTGATTCGTTGACAAAACATTTACGTCTCCCTCACCCCCACTTAGATACTTTTGTAGTTTGGACAAGTCTGTGAGCTCCAGTAGAAAAGTCTTAATGAGGTTTGCTTAAATAGCCAGGTTTAAAAACAGTAAGATACTTGAGGAGCTCTTAGGAATGGAAGAAAGGTTTTCCCACCCAACTCCAGCAGATGCATGGAATTCTATTAGAGTCTCATCTATTTAGCTAAGAGCCTTTGATCTCTACTAAGACATGCCTAACTTTGGGAAGGCTAACGCTCTGTAATTCTATCACTCATCCGCCTCTTTGAGGGGATGAAATAAAGGTTTTACGTGGGTTCAGCTCTTTTCAGCACACAGAGCCCTGCGACCTATTTGTTTTAGTTCCCATGACAGCACAGGCAGGGGCTTTTGTACCCATTTCATGGATGTGGAGGAGGAATCATTGAGCTCCAGGCAGGTTTTCTGAGGAATTTCAGTTCTTGCAGGAAGAGACCAGGTTTCCTTTTGAGCTGAATGGACTCTCAGAAATTTCATTACAGTCCCTTCATTTTACAGATGAGAAAGCTGAGCTCGAAAGACACTCAGTCACATTGCCCAGAGACCTAATTAGCCTCTGAGCCAGGACCGTAGGCCAAGTCCCTGGCTTTGATTCCAGGGGCTTTTCTGCCACTACTCTGGGCCATCTGGGTCCTCCTCTGCTCTCCGTGTCACCTGTGCGAGATCAGCCTCGGGGCAAGGCGCAACTCGTATTTTCTGGATTTTGCGTTCCAAGGAAACTTGTGGGCTCTGTATCTCCAGCAAGACCCAGGGTGATGCCCTGCACATAGGCCTAAAGTTTTCTTTAAGAAATGATGACACGGAGAGGAGGAAGCTGCGGAATACCTCATCATAAAATGTTGATTTAGTTTTGAAAGCACACGTGCTTCAATCATTTGCACCTGTGCTTGTTCATGCTGTGTCATGACACGTTGGACACAGAGCGGCAGTTTCTGTTTCTGTCGGTGAGAGCTTCTTCATCAACAGTCATCATCCAGGAGGAATTTGATCAAAGTTCTTTCCATTCCAGACGCCTTGTCACGAGCAGTTGTCTCGGACCATTCTCTTTCTCTGGAAGGCAGTGACATTTATAAATATTGAATGTGGCATGTTTCAAAGTAAGTCCTAATTTAAAACAATGATCTTATATTTAAACCTAAACAAATGGAATCAACTGTCCTTTCCAGAAATAATAATAACGGAAATGAGGCGTCGTCGTAGAATATCATTCTGAAGAAATCCTCGCGAAGGAGGGGGAGGCACCGAACTTGACTCAAAACCGCCTTGGCGTGCAGTGTGGACCGAGCAGGTCTGTCGCTGGACGGCCAGGGAGGGGCAGCACCGGGGTACAGTGCCGAGAGAATGAGTGGCCGCTGGCACAGCCTCAGACTGCCCTGTAGAAGAGGGATTCCGAAGGCAAAGTGGCATTCTGCTGGTAGGCTGGCAGGAGGGAGGAGCGATCATCATTTTTTGTACTTTTTCGGGACCTGAGGAGCAGAGAGGAAGCCACAGAAGGCTCAGCGTCTGAATGATACCCCCTTCTGGCCTTCCCACAATGATTGCGCTGATATGGGAACATTTTAGACTTTCTCTTTTGGTTCAAATATGTGACCAAATGTAGCCAAGAGCTGTCTCTCTCTCCCTTATCCACTGTCTGGTCATTTGGGGCCGATGTCCTAGTTTAAAAAGATAACATTTCAAATTTATGGATTTTCTTCTTCTTTTTCTCCTCTTCTCAAGTGATCACAAACCATTCAACAAGCTGGCTTTCCCTGTGCTCCCAAATAGTCTGATGTCCGAATGCAGAAAGAATAATTTTACTAAACCTCTAACAAATTGTTTCATGATAGCGTACGCTCTTATTTTCCTCTCACCGAGGCAATCAGGACAGGCACCCACTGATTTGATTGACCTCAAATAGCAGAAACAAAGAAACCAGCATTAACATGTTCATTAACATGTTATTCTAAATGTTCAGGAAGCATCTACGGTATGAAATAAACTGTAGCCCCTGTTCCTGAGTGGGGATCGCCCTGCAGGTACCAGGAAGCACTTCCAGGGCCCTCAACTTACTAAGGAAATTGCCAACAGTTAGAATCTCTTTTTTTCCAAATCGCCACCAATTGGATCGAGCTGTTCTTCTTTGTCCTGCCATCCCCTGGCCCCCCTGCCTCACTCCCAACATAAGATCCGAAGTAATTCATTATACATCAGATTCAGTAGGTTAATGTGCTACTACGCTACTTTTCAGTCTTCAAGTTACTGTTATCTGTGTTACGAACCCAAGTTCAAGAATAGCCTTCTGCGACAGGGAGAACATGCTTTGGTTCTGTTCCAGGCCTGAGGAGTGAAATTGCCCGTGCTGAAGTTGGATTTTTCATTTATAATGAAAATGAGAAGCAACCTGGTGTAGACTGCTGAACCAGGACGCAGGAGACCTGGTTTTTAATGCTGTCTCTGCCGTTGTTTAGATACGTGAGCCTCGGCAAGTCTCCGAACTTCTCTGGGTTTCAGTTTTCCCATTTATAAAATGAGAGAATTGGACACTCAGGATCTTTACGGTGCCCTGTCTCTCCATGATTTTAATCCTCGCTCCTCCTGTAAATCTGGTCACCGCTTCTATCTAACATGGGACGATGGCATCTCACTAAACATTTGCTTAGGTAGCAAGTACTAGACGGTGTAAGTAGCAACCTTACAGTTAAAATTGAACGGCGAGCAATATCCCAAGCAGCTTTCCCTCACCTTCGTTACCCTTCCCGGGCATCAGCTGGGTGATGAGAGGGTAAGGCAGCCGCAGAGCACACATCTATTGCTGAGAGTACCTTAAGGCGGGGCTATTGGATGAGGCCATTAGGCGATGTATCTCGCGAGGCTAATTGAGTTGGTATATGTAAATGTATTGGCGGCATAACGTGGGCAAGATGGAGAAGGGGTGGAGTAAAAAGAAAGTTGCAGGTTTGTAAACTGTGAGGCACGTGCCCCGACACATTCATCTACGTGTGATGGTGACCCCCAAAGGCCATTGGTAGAGGCTGCCTGTGTGACCCCCAGAGCTGTCTAGCCAGAGGGAGCAGCCAGATGTCGGCATAGGGAGATGCACGCTGAGTTGCCCGTGGAACGTGCCCATTGAGTAATTGTTGTGGGCATATCCACTTCGTTTTTTTAAAAAATATTTTATTTATTTATTTTTAGAGAGAGGGGAAGGAAAGGAGAAAGAGTGGGAGAGAAACATCAGTGTGTGGTTGCCTCTCACGTGGCCCCTACCGGGGACCTGGTCTGCAACCCAGGCATGTGCCCTGACTGGGAATCGAACCAGCGACCCTTTGCTTCACAGGTCAGTGCTCAATCCACTGAGCTACACCAGCCAGGGCATGGGCATATTCACTTTGTATCTGTGCTTTTGGGGGCGGATAACTCCCCTTAAGGCCAAAGAACTCTGAGTGTCTGCGGAAGGAAACCAGAAGATAAGGCCCTGCTAGTAAGTGCCCTGTGCTTGGGTATGAGAGTATACAGTGTAGCTCCCTTCTGCTGAGAGAAATCAGAGTCTCACAAAATCTCAGAAACATATTTTTCTTTTGCCACGTGCAGAGACGAGAGACTGAGAAAGCAAATTTGGTCCAGGATAGGAACAAGACTATGTAGTTTTTAAAACTGGAACGTCTCAAGTCTTTACGCTGAACATTACAATGTTTTGGTAGGCCTCCAAGGGAAGAAACCTGTCAGTCCTATGGATAAAGACTTTCTGGGAATTCCAGGTACAGAGGAGGCCCTCTCAGGATTTCCTGCTTTTTGTTTGCTTTCCTTCATTTCTTATTTTATGTCTAATAAACCTTTACTTTAAGCAGGATCAAGTGTTAAGAAAAACCAACTACAGAGCTAATGTCTAAAACATTAATTCTATAGTAATGCCCTATAAAAACCAAAAGAAATAAGACCAACTATTAAAAGAAATCCATATGTCTCTGGAATTTTTATTTAAGTTTATATTAGCAATAATGACCTTGGTGCCAGGGAATTCGGTAACAATTAATGACCAGCAAGGGGTCACTGGCCTCATGGTGCTTTGGGCCAGCAGTTCCTTCCACCATGGACAACTGGTCATTTATCCCAAGAAAGTGCCCCAAGATGAGGTCCTTATCCTTTCGCCATCTGATTATAATTTAACCTCAGCTTTTAAAGGGCCTTTAGGAGCAAAGATACAGTGGGTCATGCTTTCAGTATTTTAAAGAGTTTATTTTTTGCCATGCAATTCATAATTGAGTATCGAAAGTAGAATTATCAACATAAAGTTAATGATTGTATTTCTTTCATTCTGGGTATGAGCACTCATGTTTCATCTGAATATCTGCTGGCTTGTATTGGTATAGTATACACCCACCTATATGATTATATTCATACTCCATTGTCTGGTGTGTGTGTGTGTGTGTGTGTGTCTATGTGTGAGAGAGATATTGAAACACTACATGCAGCATAAACACAATAAAATAAAATTTGAATTATAGAAACTTCAGTCACATCAGTTTTACTTGAAGTTTGGCAAGCCTCTAGTTCTATAATATATAAACTAAGAGGCTAGAGGCCGAATAAAATTAGTCTTTTTCTTGGATAGAAATGACCGGTGTCCTTGTGAGTGGCATTGGCTTTTTCATGTTCCGTGTTACTGTTCTAACTACTGTTGGTGATAATAATAATGGCTAGCATTTAATGGGCTACATATTTGCTAAGTATGCTGTCATTTAATCTTTGCGATAACTCGATGTGGGGAGTGTTATCCCCCCCATTTTATAGATGAGGAAATGGGGCTCTGATGGGTTGAACAACTTGCCCGAGGTCACCGGAGCAACCCATTGGTGGAGCCAGGATGCCAGCCCTGCTGCTTCAGACCCCGAAGATCAGGGTCTTAATCGTGACACCATTCTGCCTCTATTTAAAAACTAACATTTCCATTTTCTGAGCTCAGCCTTTAACATATTCATTTAGGCAAATTTCCATCCTTTTCTGGCATAATCACTCTTTCTTTTGTTGGTCATTGCTCCCCTGGGCTTCCCTCAAACATGGTCAGAGGTGCCCCGGACTTTTAAAGATGGAAGAAAGGCCACATGGCCCTGCATAATTTGACTGAGACAGCTGTGCAGCTGGTTGTCTCATTTAAATTACAACCACAAAAAAAGATGTGCCAGGTTTCACTGACACAGGCTCAGGGCAGGAACACGGAATGGTTTCCTGAACCTGCCCTGGGTTCCTGCCAGAGGTGAGCAGCCACGCTCAGCAGGGTCTCGTGGACCACTGAGCGGGCAGTGAGCTTCCCTGAAACAATTAGCCTTCCCCAGGCCTCTCCGGAAGGGCTGGAGCTCCAAAGTCTCAGGGTAAAGGATCTGCCCATCTCTTAATTCCAGCTTGGAATGGCTGACCTAGGCAGGAACTTGAAGACAATTTGTCTGAGTTAGGGAGAAAAAGAAAGATGTGGGATTTAAGAGGCGGGCGTTGCAAGGAATCATCTTGACAGGCTGTGGCTGGGATGCAGAGAAGCCCCAAACTGATTTGCTGAAGGGTGAACGTGGGCCTTGTAACCACAGACCAGCGAGGCATTCATGAGACCTGACAAGCCTACTTTCCACACAGAATGTGGTCCAACGTTGCGTGTGTGTGTTTTTGCGGAGGGCTTTTCCCTGTATCTTTTGAAATCGAGTCTGATCGTCCAAAGGATGTCTTTCACATACAATATTTTCCTCTTTGATTTGAGACAGGAGTGCAATGTCTAGGTGATGTACGATTTCTTCTTTTTGGATGGAATTTTTACAGTGCACATTTCCCCCCTGTTAAGTGATTTTTAACATCCGTTCCTTTGTTTTCTTTCCCATCTTCCCCAAACTTCATTCATACTAGATGCTTCCCACATCGGGTTTGGTTTTATTAAAATTACTGAGTCTTTCTGAAGCAAACACACTGCATCTTCCAGGAAGTTCACAAGTGACAGCATTTTTTTTGCATGTATTGTGAGCCCAGTTTGCGTGAGCGTGTGCGTGCCCCACAGTTTTGTGTAAACATGTGAATGTAGTATGACTTTTCTATTGCCATTATTAATGATCGAAGAACATATTTTAAGTATGTTGGGGTTTTAACAAATTATGATAAAAGGAAGGTGGTAGAGATTACTTTTTCCTCCGAAAAGTGAAAAAAGTGACAAGGAAATGAATGAGGACAAACTGCACGTGTTGAGCGGCTGGTGATGGGCTTGGAGGTCGGCCAGGGAGCGGGAGCAGAGATGTGTCTTACCCCCTCTCGGTGCCTCTCAGTGGTGGCATTGTGGGGACTCATGAATTACCTCTTACAGTCGGGGCTCCTTGCCGTAAATCCAGCCGGGAGCCGAGCGCACTGTGGGCAGCCGAGCACAGAACAGGGGCCACCGGTGTTTGTGTTGTTGTTAGCGATACGCAGCCGAGTTCCTCCGAAACGGAAAGGCCCCGGCTCCAGTTTGTCGCCAGGGAAAGCCGAAACATGAGTCGCACATGTGGACGGGAGCCGTCAGCCGCCTGGGGTGCAGGGCGAGCTGCGTGCAGAGCGG
>PVKM010018544.1:0-24964 GCA_004027735.1 Carollia perspicillata | reverse complement strand
TAATTTAAAAGCACACAGAGGTCTTTAAAGACATTCCAGGTCATTAATAAAGGCAGGTCTACCTTTATCAGGCCCAAATAGCAATCTCATACATTTGTAAAATATATTAACATTAGCAAATCCCTTCCCATACATAATCTCACAATATGCTCATGAAGTAGAAAGGGCAAATAGTGTAATATTTAAGATTCGTCCACACTGTTGCATGTATCAGAATTTCCTTCCTTTTAAGGCTAAATAACATTCTCTGTATGTATACACATTTTGTTTGTCCGTTACTTTGGCAATGGACACTTGGGTTGCTTCCACCTTTTGGCTGTTGTGAATGATACTGCTGTGAACATGAGTCCATGCTTTTAATTCTTTTGGTTATATACCCAGCATCACAACTTCCTCTTTTTGCTGACTTCTAATTCTGATATTCATCCATGTTAATATGTGTAGTTTTAGTTCACTCGCCTTAATTGCTGTATGATATTTCACTGTGTGAAAATTAAGCAATTTGTTTTGCATTCTCCTAAAAAAGAGCAAATACCATTTCATGGATTTTTAGATGCAGAAGCAAAAGTCCAGAGTATTTCAGTGACTTGCCTGGGGTCACATGCTATCTTTCTTTTTTCTATGGTGGTTTTACTCTGCCATGATGCATGCATAAAGCAGACTATTTTCTAAAAGAAAGTAAACTAACCCTTCTGCATTTCTCATTGCATTCATTTCATTCTGTCACCCATTTTCTTGCATCCAATGACAGCAAGATTCTGTAATCTGCAGTGCCATATGGTGAGATTTCAAAATAGACCTTTGAAATTACAATGCCAATATTTCAAAATGGAGCCTTAAGAGTGGCTAGATCCATACTCAGCCCTTCTACTCTCGTCTTCTCTCCATTTTTCAATCATTCCTTTGTGTCATTACCATGTGAAGATATACAGCAGTATAGGAAGTGTGATAGATCATTATAAAATGAAAGAATGACTATTTTCCTCATTGACTTGTGAAGGAGACAGAGATAAAGCTTACTCTTTTTTGTCATTCTAGTGTCTGGTACACAGAACATTCTCAATATACATGAGTTGAATGCATGAGTGAATGAATGGATGATCTTTTAATATTTTGTTGGCCAAGAAACCTCTTTGAAAAGTTCTTCTTAAAGAAGCAGCTTAGATCCTGAAGATCATGAGGTTTTTGATAGTTTCATAAAGAAGAGCACTATCTTTCTGGAGTGAAAAGAATCATTGTAGTTCAACAAATCCTCAGTCTCATTCTTTCCCTCCATAGTGGCTGTTTGAAATCCTGGCTCCCTTTCAGTCTTTAGTGAGTTTGGTGAGACTAATCTGTGGAACACTGGCTTGGAGCCTCTTGGATGATGAATGAAACAGGTCAAGTGAGGTCAAAGGACAAAGATCAGCTTGCTGTCACCTCACTGTCAGCCCACCACAACCACTTCTGACACTGGCAGGTTGGAAATCAAGAGAAAACAACAACAACAACAACAACAACAACAACAACAACAAAAAGGACCTTGGAGGCAATTTTGCAAGGTTCGTATTTTAGTAAGGAAGGAATGCCCAGGAGCTCAAAGAAAGCATATTAAAGGCAGGGAGACAGCTCGAATGGGGAAAAACATATAAAACTTGAGAGTGATAAAATTTTAAAAAATATTTATAACTTACAACATATAAATTCATTACAATAACATTCTCTCTCTTCCTCAATTTGTATACAGCAGCTTAGAAAATGGTCCTGTTACCAAATGCCAGATCAAAGTCATGTCTGCTGGAGATGAAAAACACTAGGTAATGAAACAAGAGCTTGCTCTTGGAGCAAGTTTTCTCTTTGCCATAAACACTGCAACTTATCTGCATAGACTTTTATTAACCTTGCAAGTAAGGCCCAAAACTGAGCTGTGATGAGGAGGTACTCTTCATGGCCTCTCTTGGTGATTTTTCTGCTACTATACTGCTCACTTGCTCAGAGATAATAATTATCTCTATAAATAAAATTATATATCTGCCTGCTCCTATGTCATGAAAAGTGGTTGGACATGTTGATAATCAATTGGTGGTTCTCTTTGCAGTAGACTATTTGGGACAGAGATAAAATTTACTTTGAGGAGCCCTGAGAGGTACTTCAAAGAAGTAGTCATTCTGGTGTGCCTTATATATTAACAAGCTGTGTACATAGAAAACATGTAAATCATTGAGTAATTTGCAAGCAATGCTGTTTCTGCCATAAACAATTCTGTGCAAAGTCTTCCAGGGTGTTTAGAGGAAACTATTTAATAATAGCCATGACTCTCTTGAATGATTGTAAGGAGATCCCATAGAAACTAGAAACAAACAATACTATGCCACTTTGCAATTTATACACAGTTTTCAAAAGCATCAATTTATTTGGCCTTTTAAACCACTATATTACTTCCATTTTAAAGAGGAAGAAACTGAAGCTTAGAGATGTCAAATAAATTTCCTAAGGCCTAATCTATCACATACTAACTGCTTTAAACATCTCTGAAGCTAATCAGATGAAGGCTTATGTGTAGTATTCATTCTCCGTGCGTATTCCCTGGTGAGAGTCAGCAATCTCTGGAGTTATACTTCCTAGAAGAGTGAATGTGAATGTGTCCTTGAGGTAAAACACCAATCACATTCTGCTCCAAAGAGCAGTCAGGTCACTCATTGATGGTTCTAGCAACATGAATACCAAATGTTCAAAGCATCACAGAAGGGTTTGCTTTAGAGAATAACATTCCTCTAATGGAATGTGTGTATACATTTTTGGCATTTTTCTAAGAACCTATAGGAGCATAATGAATGGGTTAACAAACGAGGAATAAGGGTTACCAAGTGAAGACTGGGCTAAGGTGGTATGACTAAAATGGAGCCACCTTATGGGAAGATATCTAATGCTCAAATAAACTATTATTTTATCTGGGATTCCAAGGAATAGAATCATACTTTTATTTTCTATACTGGATTTCCAGTTTGTTGTCCCTCAGTATTTACTAATATGCATTTTGTTGAATGATAACTAATCTCTATTGTGTTCTAGGAACGCAAAGATTGTATCTGTACTTATACTCAGGGTGAAGAGAGGAAAAACAGTGAGTGGGTGGTAGTAGTAGGAACCGAAGTAAGAGAAATTGAGTCCCAAGGGGACAAGAAACCATGGGACAAAACTGGAAAACAATGCCTAACTTATCCTCAACTTCTGACATGAGAGGCTTATTTGTTTTTCCCATACAGAATTTATAATTTTGCAATAGATCGTGCAGCCTCCACCTAAACAAGAATACCTGAGTACCTGGAAGGCACAACATCCAAACCATAACAATAAAGTTAACCAATGGGTTAATATAGCCACTTTCCTCAAATGAGCCTGCAATTATAAAAAAATCTGCCAGATGGGAGGGGGTTTGGGAGGCTAAGTGAAAAAAGATGAAGGCATTTAGAAATACAAATGGGTAGTTACAAAACAGTCACGGGGATGTAAAGTACAGCATAGAGAATGTAGTCAATAATATTATAATAACTATGTACAGTTCCAGGTGGGTAAGTGAAGTATTGGGGTGACCACTTTGTAAATTATATAAATGTCTAGTCATTATGCTATATACCTGAAACTACTGTAATATTGAATGTCCCCTGTGATTAAAATATAACAAAATAATTTAAAAATGAAAAAAATCTACCTATTAAATAGGGCAGTGGCAGCTGTCTTCTATCCTGAATCAGCAGTGGTAATCTTGTGTGATGATGTATATGAACTTACATTTATGTGCTGAGTCTGCCACACCACCTTGAGTTCTATCCCTGCTGGTTTTCTGATTTTCCAACCCCTCATGGTTTTCTGATGTCCATAGATCCTGATTTGGACCTGGATGTCCCCTCAGGGTTTGAACACTACAATTCTATCTAAAGTCAACTTTTGATTGCCCAAAACTCATTCAGCTATCTGACTATAAAATGATCTCACTGCTTCTGTTATATCCACAAACCCAATGCAATTCCAACTCCTGTTAAGTAGGTAAAACCTGTGCATTTCCCTCCACATTTCCCCTACTTCCCTGTTAATTTGATCTGTGGCTCCTCAGAGCTTGCTGCTTTGATGTTCTACCTGACCCTTCTTACCCAGATTAGTGCCTTATGTTCAGAACCTGTCTTGAATACCCTACCCTTTCAAAATTTAAGAGATTCATGTTCTATTCCTCCAGAGTTCTGCCAAAAGACATACTAACATTGCAATTTCCAATTGTATTTCTTTTTTTATTTTAATTGTTATTCAAGTACAGTTTTATGTCTCCAATTGTATTTCTTTGTTTTATTATTAAATTTATTGAGGTGATATTGGTTAATAGGATCATACAGGTTTCATGTGTACATTCCGATGATACTAGATCTGAATATTGCAGTGTGTGCCCACCACCTAAAGTCAAACCATCTTCTGTCACTATATACTAGGTCCCCTCCACCCCCATCCCTATCTCTTTCCTTCTGGCAACCACCAGTTTGCTGTCTGTGTCCACGAGTTTCAGTTTTATATCCCACATATGAGTGAAATCATATGGTTCTCAGCTTTTTCTTATTTAACTTACTATAACATTTTCAAGCTCTTTCCATGTTGTTGCGAATGGCAGCATTATCTTTTCTTATGGCTGAGTAATATTCATGGTGTATATGTAACACATCTTCTTTATCCAATTGTCTATTGATGGGCATTTTGGTTGTCTCCATGTCTTAGCTACCGTGAATAATGCTGCAATCAACATAACGGTTCGTGTATCTTTGTGAATAACTGTTTTTGAATTTTTTGGGTAGATATCCAGGAGAGGGATTACTGGCTCATATGTTAATTCTGTTCTTAAATTTCTGAGGAACTATCAGACTGTTTTCCACAGTGGCTGTACCAGTTTACATTTCCACTAGCAGTGTTGACTGAATATGTTCCAAGAAGAAAAGTCTTCCAAAACATTTCCACATATGATGGGAGTTTCAGACACTGTGACAGATCATGCGTGGCAAGATACTTTCAAGCAGAGGGGCCTTTCATAAATTATTAAGTCATAGCATATGATTTTGGATATCTATATAGCCACCTGCCTCCCTCAAATTCCTTGAGTGCAACTACCATTCATAAAGATCTGCCCATCACATGCTCCCACCACCAAGCCCTGCATTTGGCCCAGTATTTCCAATGGTAGAAAGGGGCCCTAAGAAAAAATTCTTAAAGAAAAAAGAAAGTAATGTAGATAAATGTAACCTGAGTACACATCAACAACCAAAATATCCAAAAATAGAGACACAAAAAAACAAAAAACCTGCAACTCTATAAATCATGCATGTATCAGGGCAAGACCTAAAGAAGGTGAAAACATAATTTCAGTCAATTATTGTGTTAAGGTGGTAGGCTTTAAAAAATCCATTAGTAGAAAGAATAAATCTCCAGATAGGTGATGTAATTTCACATGTTTAAGATTTAAGGTTGAAGCCCATGAGGCACAATACAATCCAGAAGAAGTTTCCAACACATTTAAAGTAAAATCATGGTTTCAGCAAAGTGAACTTTCTAATAAGGAGCTGAGTCTATCAGAGACAAAAAAGATGGTAAGTACATTACTGAAAGATAAGGCAGGGAGAACCACAACACAGGGATCCATGAAGTGCAGTAGGAGTATAGGACAAGGTGGGGTGCCTTTCAGCATGGTGAAGGCCTCATGGAGGGAAGGGCTTTTGAGGGAGGCCTTGGAGGAAAGTATGATTAAAGGGTATGGATATGTGGAGAAAAAGCACTTGAGGCAGTGTGAGAAACCTGAACAAAGATGAGGAAGGTGAAAGTGTGGGCATGCAATGGGATAATGGAATGGTTTAACTATGGTATATTGTGGTGCCACCTCCTGCTGCATTTGGTAATCTTTGGGTGGAAAAAAATACTGATGATACATTTTAGGGATAGAATGATAAATGGAAAACAATTAGCCAAGTTGAAATGAAATTAGATAACACCTTTTTGAGAACTTTGATTTGAATCAATTAGTTTTCCATAATTCTTAACAGAATTATTTCTTTTGGGTTTTGATTTAAACCAATAATCAATGTCTGCATAATCTCTGTCACAATTTTCAGTTATCTCTCTTATGACACTCATCACAGCAGCATTTAATTTTTTGCTTCCAAATAGATACCCACCACTAAACTTTGAGATCTGTGAAAGAAGAACTGTGTCTCATTCATCACTGAGTTTCCAGCATCAATCAGAAGGTGTGGAATATGCTTGCCTCGATGTGTACTTATCTGATGCTTCCTCTGGACTGAGACTGTTTTCTTCATCTCTTTCTCCCTAGTACTCTGAACAAAGTGTTTTCATATAATAGCTATTGAATGTTTGCTCAACTTACATGAATTAGTTACCTTCTTATTCTCTTAGTCTTCTGTGCTTTGTTTTTCTCACTGTAAACTAAGGGAAGTAAAAATATTTACTACCTCATAGGGTTGCAAAGATTAAGTAAGCATTTAGTGCCTAACACCTAGAAAATATTCAGTAAATATTAGCTGCTGTGATTATCATCATCACTATTGTTTGTTATTGTTGTTGATAAGACTTCCAGAGTTGTTGACGGTGGTAAGCCCCTGAAATTGTGCCTTGGTCAGAGTTGTTCTTGGGCACAGGGAAGGGCAGCTGTGTCTGCAGATTTCTCTATCCTGCTGCACTTAGATATTCTGTGCAGTGTTATAAGTATAGTTGACCTTAGAGGGCATGCCCCTCAGATTTGCAGTTCCCTGAGGTCAGGGCCAGCTCACACTTATCTCTGAGCCCACACGAGGTCTGACATAGTACATGCTTACTGAAAAAATTAATGAGTGAAAGCTAGTCACCTCCATCCCTTATTCCCTGCCAGTAGACTATGAGAATACAAATACCTGTAGACTGAATTTCCCTCTAACTAGGAGACAAGGCCCAGGGAGCTCTGTATTGCCCAACTCTGTGGTGTCCATCATCCCTCTAGGTACCTTCTTTTAGGTTTTTGTACCTAGGAATGAGCACATCTGCAAAGCTAAAAAACTGTTGTATTCTGAATTATCTCTGAAATATGTCATCTGTCTGAAAATAATTACTATAAAATTATCCATGTAAATAGCAACAGGTAGATTATTTAATTCATACTACCATTTCTACAGTGAAATCATGGGACCCCTGGAAACATGTGTAATTTGATGTGGGACTGATTTTTCATTTGTGTCAACATTGTTTGGTTCACTTTATTTTCAAAAGTCTGCCACTATGCAAGGAAACTTTTAGTTGCCTTATTTCATGTAATCCTTATAACTTCCCCAGGGGTTGGTCATCACTATTCCCATTTTGTATGTGAGAAAACTAAGGATCAGGGAGGATATGTCATTTTTCTCAGGTCACACAGTTAATAAATGTTGGACTCAAATCAAGTCCTTTACCACTATATCAATAGGTATTTTGGATAGAGATATTTTCGTTGAGCTCAGTCGGTATGTGAAATATCATTATACATCTCTACACCCCTTCCTTTTGTTCCCCACATCTCTGTTCCCCTGGAACCATAATATGAACCTAAACTTGTTGGCTCCTCCTCACCAAGTTGCAAAAGATTAAAAAAAACAAACAAACAAAAAAAACCCCAACACTTTCCAAGGGACAAGAGCTACAGAGGACTTTTGGGGGAGTCATGGAGGCTACACAGGTCAGGTGCCAGAAGAGTCTCTGCAGGAGAGTGGGAAGTAGGAAGCCTTTAGTCATAAGCAACACAAATGTAAGACCAATGCTGCCCATATTCTGAAGCTTAGTAGAGCTAAGGAACCTCAAGGAGTGGATATCCACCTAATGATGGGCTATTGGAGCCCTTGGAGCCCTTGGCAGTGTGCTAATCCTCCTCTCCACATGGGGTTTTATATAAGACCTGAAGATGATTTAAATGGGAGTCCAAGATAAACAGTATGCCACATGCTGGTTTTGGCTGGCTGGTTTTTAAGAGGTTCAAAATTGAGGAGAAGGTGGAGATGAATGGATGTAAAGCCAATCTATGGCAAGTGGAATGAATTTTAGTATATCACCAGAGTTTCATTTCAAACACAGTAGCATCATAGGCCATACCAAGGCCTGTTTTTAAAGAAATGACTCTTCCCCCTCCCAAAAAATCAAACAAAACAAAGTCACTACAACAAAACCACCTTCCTCCAAGGGGTCCAAAGCACTAAGAATGTAAGATACAGCACTCTTAGATAAAAGATAATCTGGCTTGGTTTTAAGAAATAGCCATTTGGCTTCAGGAAAAGAAGCCCTAACATTTATTTACACAGGTGCTGGCTCAGGTTTCTTATTGAATGTGGCCTTGTACTTTAAGACACGCCTCTGGCTGGACAAGAGAAACCAAAGGCTGAAGAACATGGAGGATAATTTATAACCTTTGTTAGCTTTTCTCTTGGCCTGTGGCTGTGGACCTGTATTTACCAAGGAGGTCAGAAAAATCTTGTTGGGGGAAGACACACAGAGAGCTCTGACACCTTAAATTATAAAGCCTGGAATTCAGGCAAGGCAATGAATCCATGCTTGCTGGGCTGTGTGGGGAATGTTACTCATAGCCCCCTTGGAGGTGAAGAGGAAAGAGAAACATATCTGTCTTACTATATTCTTATACAAATGATATTGGTGCTTCTGATCACTAAGTAACACTGAATAGAACTGGTTGTCTGGGAGCCTTATGTCAAACCAAGGCCTTCTTTGACCAGAGGAATACTACAACTATCTCCCAACTTTTCTTTCTGCTTCCTTAGGGGACACAATAAGTGTTATGTGTGTCAATGACCAAGGTTTCACTCACTGGGAAGGAACCAAAAGTTGTGCACCAAGAGCTGTGTTACACATCATTTAGTTTTTACAATAGCCCTGTGAGCTATTACTATCCTCACAGAGGCACAGATAAGTTAAGTGACTTGCTCAAGGTCGCATATCTATTAAGTCTTGGAGTTAAGGATTGAACTCAAGTCTGCCTATTCCTGAAGGCTGATGCATATAAAATGAACCACTGGCCATCTGGAGTATGTAAAATTTTAAAGATTTATTGTTAAAGATTTAGATTATTATAGATTTATTGCTAAAAATTTTGAGATAATTTAGTCCAACTATTTTATTATTCAGATGGAAAATTTGAGGTGGAAATAGGGAACAAGACTACCTAAGGCCACATGATAAATCAATGGTAGAACCAGAGCCCAATTTGGTGTTTTTGCACTGCATCTAGTTCTACTAACTAGAGAGCAGGCTGCTTCCAAAAATCCCAGAGAATAGAGTTAGGACAGTAATGTACAATTCAGCATGGAGGGCAGGCGGGCACAAAATACTGATTGATGGCAGGTCAAGGGAACTGCTACATCTGATGAGGTTCCCCTTAACCACTTCTGGGCTACACACAGTGTTTTATCATAGTTTCCAAAGCCTCTTTACCATGTGAGGTATATGTGGAATCCATCAAAGTTCATTTGTATGTATTTCATTGTTTCCCACATGCTTACAATACTGAAGGCTAGAAAATGTGTGAATTTTCAACTTTCTCTGGGTATTGCAAGGAGGAGTGATCTACTAGGTCATCATAAAAAAGATTTTTTTTCTAGCATTCCTACATGTGTTCAATTTCCGCTTACTAAAAAAAAGCCTAGGCCCTGCCTGGTGTAGCTCAGTGGATTGAGCATGGGCTGTGAACCGAAGGGTCTCCAGTTTGATTCCTAGTCAGGGCACATGCCTGGGTTGTGGACAAGGTCCCCAGTGGGGGCCACGTGAGAGGCAATTACACATTGATGTTTCTCTCTCTCTTTCTTCCTCCCTTCCTTCTCTCTAAAAATAAATAAACAAAATCTTTAAAGAAAAAAAAAAAGCATAGGACATAGAGGCCACCAGACCAGGCATTCTGGGAAAGCAAGATATGCACCGTTTGTCTGGCTGACTCAGAAGAATATTCAAAATTAGAAGATTTATAAAGTTAATAAATACCAGGAGATAAGAAAGAGTGAACTTTACCATGCCAGTTTGCAAGCACAGGAGCAACCACCTAAAACACCTAAACACCTAAACACCTAAAGCTAAATCCAGTGTGCCATTTTTGAGTGTGTGTGGCTCAATAGCTGTGAATAATGTCTAGATTTTAAATGGCTGAAAAACTAAAAACAAAAAAACAAAAAACAAAAACAAACAAACCTATTTAATAGCATGTGAAAATTAACTGAAATTTAAATTTCAGGGCCCATAAAGTTTTATTGGAATATAATCATACCTATTAGCATACATATTGTGTAGAGCTGCTTTCACACTTTCACAGAGGCAGAGTTGAGTAGTAGAGTCACATAATATATGGCCTGCAAAGCCATTAATATATAGGGGAGGGTAAAAGCATGTTTACAGTTATGAGTATGTGAAACACAGTTTATTTTGTTATTATTTATTAATTATTGTATTATTTATTTGTATTACAACTGTAACCCTACTTTTGCTCACCTCCTATATTTATTACCAGGCCTCTTACAGAAAAAGTTTGCAAGCCTCTGATCTAAAATCTGGCTAACCCATTTAAGAAAACCAGAAACAGATAAAAGATAAGAGGAGCTTTGTGCAAAGATCTCTTTGACTTGTATATTCAAGATCAACTCCTTGGCCAAAGATACCTGATCAAGGCCCTGTTGAAGCTGCAAGTAGATTCTCCTAGTACAGTCAACTTGCCTCTGGGAAATGTTACACAAAAAGTCAGGGAGTGAAGAGGACATTGATATGCATAAAAATTCTGTGTAAGATTCCAAACAAGAAGTAACATTCAATTCCACATGAGTTGAGGTGGGAAAGAGTAGATTTAAAGGACAGAAAGAGTTCAATAAGGGTTCACTTACATTTCTTCCCTCACAAAAACGTGGGACAAAAGAGAGAGAATCAAAGCCATACTTACATAAAATTTGCCAAGGATACTAAATTGGGACATATTGTAAACATCAGTGACGATGGTGTAATTCTTTGAGTTCAGAATGTAAACTACAGTTTCAATTTATGATGTGTACCAAACAGTGCTCCATGTGTACAAAACAAATGGATGTACAATCTCCAATGTTTTACTAGAAAATGTCTGAAAAATAGTAAATCCTTACGCACATAGTGCACATGATGAATTAATTAACTCTCTTTGAAACATGATGAGGTAGAGATGGGGATTCATACCCTGATTTTCCAGATGAGAAAATGGAAAATAATGGAAGTTACCCAGCCTTGGTCACAATGCAGGGGAAAGAGAGAATCTCAGACTCATGAGTTTTAACCCAGTCCATCTACACTGCATTCTCTCAGCTGACTCTATCTCTATATGAAGATTGATTTTTAAGAGAATGGGAGCTAGGATTTGTCATCTACTAGGAAAGCAAAACCAATAAGTACAAAATGCACATGTGTTTGCTGAAATAATAATAAGTTTGTAAATTGTAGAATTATCATCAAAATTTTAAGCTGAAGAACATTTTAAATAACATCTAGTTTAACTTCTTTATTTCACATATAGGGAAAACTGAGGTTTCAAAGGGAGAAATTTCATATCCAGGGTCAAAAAACTAAAGCCTCTCTGAGCCTCCACCTCTGGAGGAGCTATCAAAGTTGTATATAGACACAACTTTCCTTAGACTTCATGATATTTTAGATAGCATCCAATATGTTTTCCCCTTTTACCTCCCTGTTCATCCCACCCACTCTACCAGCTAGGTGATTCTCATGACTATTTCTAACCTACAAACCATCCCCCTAACTGCCTGTGTATGCACACACACAAACACTTCCACTCTTTCACTAAGTTTCCATCAACCAGATTTTACTGATTTTACCCCCATGGCCTAGTACCATTATCTTTTACCTCAAAATGTTCAGATCCTTCCCTGAGTAGCCTCACTCTCACCCAATACTCCCAGTATTACTGACCATGAGAAAATGTGGCATTCTCTCTTTTGTCTCAACAGGAAAACCTGGCTATATTACAATCACCTTTGTGCTAAGCCTTGCACCAATGACAGCATTAAAGCCTCATGCTTTATGAACTATCAAAGCTAGAAATGGATTTTTGTCTGACATGCCAGGCTTTTAAGTCTTGTACCTGTGCCCAGTACAGAGATTTCTGAAACCATGAATAAAGTCATGACCAACACTATGAATACTCAGTATGAGTTAACAGACACTGAAAAACAAGTGAGGAAGAAAAAGATTTGTGCAACACAAATTTTTTCCTTGCAACACAGGTGGAATTTCAAGTTTGAACAAGGCAGATTCAGAATCATCTTCAGAAAAGCCATCTGGATGATAAAGATGCATTGTAAAAACAGAGGAAAAAAACAAATCAATAAATGTTCTCTGAGGCTAATAAGACAGCCCCCCTGCCTTCAAATGGAGATAATGATGTCAGTAAACTCCAGTCACCAGGTTTTACAGATGAGTGGCAAATAAAAACACCAATAATGTTTCTTTGTTTTGTGTATTTTGTGTGTGTATTTTTAAAACCACCTTATCATGTCCTTCAAAGGGCTCAGAAATGGAACATGGGGTCCATATTCCAAAGGAACTGAGGGGCTTAATAGTTTTGCAAAGAATCAATTGGTTATTTTTCATATATGAAGGAGTCAAGAAAATCTGGCCTCATGAACTCACAATGGCTCATTTTCTCCAAGAGAGTATAACCAAGTTCTCTAACTTAAGTCATTCTAGGGTCTGGAGCACTTGAGACCTTACTGGATTTCTAAGTGTTCTGTAAGTTGAATGGTTGGTTACCCATCTCCTTCTTCTTTTCATTATTGTCAAATAGCACAAGATTCATATCAGAGTTCCTCCCAGACAGCCCTTCCAGCTGCCCTTCTGCCTGCCTCCTTCCTGCAGGCTTAACTTTTCCAGAAAGCTCCCATGTGGAATATGTTATGACAGCAAAATCTTCTCTTTCACAACATGGTTGATTATTTCCTGTTTTCCAAAAATGGAAATATCATGACCTACATTTATAAAACCCAGAGGCAGCATCAAGTACAATCTAATCTGTCTATTGAATGTGCTTGTTTGCTTGCTTACTTGAACTCTTTTGCTATCTGATATGACTGTGATTGCTGTGGTGCATGGGCTTAGTAACACACAAGCTGTAGATAGGTGTTCTGCTTCATTCTTTGCACTCTAGGCAGGGCCTACTGGATGATAGGGCATGGGGAAGAGGCAGGTACTCACTGGGGAAGAAGGAGGCATCTGAAGTCTTTGGAGCTGCTCCTCATCTCCTTTTCTGACAGCCATCTTTTTGTAAGTGCTCTTAAGAAAGGAAGGGAATGCTCTGTGTGTCTCTTTCCAAGCTTCATAGGCCTAGGCACTGAGGCCCCAGACCTCATACATACTAATCCAGAAAAAGCAGCAGCAATGGGCCACTCAGGAGTGTGCATGCAGAGTGTTTTCAGTAACAATAAATGCTGTCTCCTTGTTGCCTTGGGGACTATAAAAAATAACAGCTGTCCATTTTATATGTAACCCTTCCACCTGGTTAAAATGATGGAAATCCAGCCATCATTCCAACTGACTATCAGTGGGGAGACCAGTTAATGGACACCCACTTTCTACCTTTACTCTGGATTTCAAGAACTCCCTGGTACTTCTGGTAGGTGTCATGACATTCCTAATGAAAGTTGTGGCTTTATGTAGTGGCCACTTTCAAAACTGTCCACAGGTTTGGTAGCCCTTACATAATGAAGGACTGTTTGTTTGGGTTCTGACATTGGAATTCAACATTTTTAGCTAAGTGAGGGGAAAGAAAAAGGTCTCAGAAGGAAGTATGCCCTTTGTAGAAAGTGGGGGAAGGAGTAGATACTGGTGTTTAGCAACTGGGGCTGCTCCCTGAGTAGATCATTGTTGTTCACAGGCTGTTTGTTTATCAATGTGCCTTTGAGAAAGAAGTCATTGGTACAGGATGAAGGGTGGCATTGAAGTGTATGAAAGGCTTAGGCCGAAGTTGACTTAAAAGGAAGGAGGCAACAGCATGTACAGAAGGTCTGCAAATGGGAGTTTCTGCTATAGAATGTAGCTGACCACCTCTATGGGCTAACCAGACATGAGTTTTTCTAATATAAATAAGACTAAGAAGCCAGGGCTTCAGCCCACATAGTCAAATATAATTTGCAACTTAGCTTGGGGCTCTGTACCAATGCACATGCTCCCAAGGGCAGGTTTCTGGAGAGAAGAATAAGTGTTTCATCACTCTGGGTCCTTTTCTACCTGGGAGCTATTTATACAAAGGAACCTCAAGGAGGCAGCAGCAGGAAGGAGCAGGTGCACAGACTGATGGTCTGCTTAAGGTAAGAACACTTCCTTTTTGGGGCTGAAGCCAGGGAGACTTTGCTAAGAAACCATCTTGTATTCACCACAAAGTACAGGCTGGGGACTCAGTTAGGGTATCTATACTTCTAAATTCTCTAATAAGGACAAACAGGATGGAAATTAAATCTTTTCAAATCTTTAATTTTTTTTTCATTCCTAAGACTGACCAAGGTCCAATTACCAGCTGGTATCACCGTCATTGCCTACATTGCCTGTACTACCAAGGCTGCAGAAGCCAGGGGACCAGCAAATATGAAAACTTGTTTCTTTAGGCTCTTAGATTCTTTGAGGGGCCCTGCCAATGACCTTTTCCCTTACATGATAAAATCCTGGGCCTTGGAAAATTGGTGCTTCTCTCCAGAAGATAAAAAAGAAAAGGAAATAGAAGTGAGTGTGCAAGACCCTTTACCTTCAGCAGCTCTTTTAAAGAAGACTTTGCAGCTTCCACAAGTGAGAGCTCCATAATGACAGCCAGAAGCTTCGTCCCCACAGATCAGGCAGGTCTTCTGTGGTGGAAAGTAATAGTCAATGGGAAGAACATGGTCCCTGGAAGTATCCAAACTGGAAAAATACAAGAAAAATAATGCAATACACATCAGTAGTTGGCAGAAATAGGAGGGTAGAAGTTTGAGGTCTTGAGGAATAAACTATACTTAGTTAGTGTACATTATTGTTATTTATTGCTTAATAGAGCTAGTGTGGAGCTGAATTTTCCTGGGAATTCTCCTAGGGATAATATTTGCAGGGTTTTCTATTATGTGGACATAACATGTAACAGTCTTTAGAGATCCTGCAAAGGAATTAGACAAGTTCTCTGGGATTGGCCAATCTTAGTGAGGGAAGGATGAAGGCAGAAACCTGAGGTTAAGGTATCTAGCTTATTATGATGGTCAGACAACAATTTCAGAAAAAATAAATGGTATGAACCCAGTCCTATGATGTTACATTGTCCAAAGGGAGACCTTTGGCCAAACCAGATTAAATATAAAAACAGTTTGATATATTTTGCTCTAGTCTCTGAGTCTCACTCCTGTAGATAAGAGTAACATCACACATACTACTGAGCTACTGTTGTGAGCAATGACATAAATTAGGCCAAAGAATAAAAAGCCTTTGAAATGAATACACAAGTTAGGGATTATAATTAGTATATCATACCAGTATTTGTTTTTTTCCCATTCTCTCACTTTTCTCAGGTGCTTCTCTAGATCACGTGGATATGCCCTCAGCCCAACTCTACAACATAAAATAGCAGAATACCTATGCCTGAAGCTTTTGTTGAAAAGTGAGGAACAGTGATTCCCAAAATTTCTTAAGCTATCATCTCAACACTTGGCCATTATATTACTCATAGATTCCTTGGGCTAGGATGAAGCTTCAGAGGTCTAAGTGTCTATCTGTCTGTCTATCTCTAAGAAGACCAATATATGAACCTTTCAAGGTGGATGTGAAAAGAATTGATGGAATGGGTAATTCTTAGTCTCACAAAGTAATTAATTCAAATGTACACATGGCTTTACTACCACAAGGTCATTTTTCTTTTCAATGTCCTATATCTATGCATTAAATGAAACTTAACCGACCTCTTGGGTTATTCTGCCTCAGGTAAACAAAAATTGTCCGTATTCTCATCTACAGGAATGCAGCTACTACTTTTTATGAGTAATTATTTCTTACTAAGGAAGGAAAATAAGCCCTAATAGCAGCCTGTTTGGTCTGTAGGGTGATTTCAGCACTGCAAAACAACTCTGTGAGACATTTTTTTCCTCCTTGTATCAGATGAAGAAAGTCAGACTCAAGAGAGGAGAAGCCCAGGACTATTTGACACCAAGGCTAGGACTAGCTGTCTCCAAATCCAACACAGATTCAATTACTCTATTCTCTTTTCACTACTCTCCTTCACTTTCAACCCATAGTTCTTTGGTAATTATGTTTAGCACAGTCATCAGAATAAGAAAAAAGCATGAAAAGATTTCCTCCCTTCAACCTACCTATGAGCGGCACTGGCAGGACAAGAGAAAAGAGAGCTGTCACTCAGGCTACATTTGACAAGCATTTTTATCTGTAGGACACAAATATCAGCCTTTTTTCAAGTACAACAAAAAACACTAAAAAAAGTTCTGAGCATATACAAACCCAGGAGCTGGCTATGGTGGCCTGTCTTTTTTCCCCATAAGCCTTCCCTTTTGTATCTTAACTGGAGGGCCAGCAGGAGTCTGTCCACCAAACCAAGACTAACAAGGTGACAAATTCCACAGGGAACAAGTTTCACTTCCCATATACTAATGAGCCAAATACTAAAAATATCATTCCTTTGGCTAAAAATGTAATGTCTTTGGGTAAAAATTGTGCCCCCCATCCACATTCATGAAACAAGGGAAAGAGCAGAAGTTTTTGTTTGTTTCATTTTCTTTTCTTTTTTTGCAAGTGTCTTCATCTTCATTCTACTTTTTTGACTTCAGTAACTAATACAGACAGTTCAAATAAAGTTAGAAGAACATGCATTTAGGCACTCTATGTGCCAGGCCATTTCATATACATAATCTCATTTAATCTTCCCACCCACCCTCTCAGGCAGTTCTGTATTTTCCCTATAATTTTGGACAAGAAATACACACTCAGAAAAATTAAGTGAACTAGCATTCCATCCTAGGTAAGTCTGACGCCAAAGTGTGGACTAAGCATATTATGAAACTGGAGTTTGAAATTAGATTGATTCAATTCAACTCCTAGAACCTAGCCCTATAGACCAAGTAGGTGTAGGGCTAGGTGTTGGGGATATAGTGTTGAGAAAGATATTACCCTTTCCTCTAAGCAACTTACTCTCTAGTAGAGAAGAAAGAAATGAAGCAAGGAACTATAAAATAATATAATAGATGATATAATAAAGTACAGATTGCTACAGATGAGAAAGCACTTTAAAGACAGAAATATGTTTTTTTCAAGATTTTATTTATTTATTTTAGAGAGTGGAAGGGAAGGAGAAAGAGAGAGAGAGAGAAACATTGATGTGTGGTTGCCTCTTGTGTGTCCCCCACTGAGGGACCTGGCCCGCAACCCAGGTGTTTGCCCTGATAGGGAATTGAACCAGAAACCCTTTGGTTTGCAGGCCGGCGCTCACACAGGTGAGCCACACTAGCCAGGGCAGGAATGTGTTTTGAAAGGCATAAAAGTATATATGGGTAAATAATGATGATGATAGTGACATCATCATTAACTATTAGTATATGGTTGCAGAATAAATATTAGGTAAACAAAATTTAAACCTACATAAATTAAAGGTCTTTTTGAAAAGAACTTTTAGAAAACAGTAATTTTCATCCATACTAAAATTTAAAATACAGTTCAAAATGTTTAAACATCTAAACAATACTTAAAGACTGAAATCATCAACATTTTTATTAGATATGGGTTTAATAAAATACATCTTGCACAAAATAACTATGAAGGGGAAGAAAGAGGAGGACAAATAATGAAGATGATTTTAGAATCTGAACTTTTCCTAACTACAACCCACTTGGACCAGAGTTCTGTGATATCTCCTGACCTCACCAGGTCAATTTCTGCCTACCTCCCTCTTCCTCTTTCTGGCAAAATATTTTAAAAAGTATTCTCACTGACCCTGGCCTAGTGTGGATAAAGGGTACATTGCAGTTCTAACTCATGGGCTGACTTATGGACACTGGAAATGAAAATTCCAAGTGCAGTCCCTCTCCCACGTTTATATTCTAGAGAAGCTCATGCACATTTGTACCAGGAGGCATGTGCAGAAAGGATGAGAGCAGCTTTGTTTGTAAAGGCAGAAATTGTAAACATCTACTGATAAGTAAATTATGGCATACTCATTCAATAAAATATAGTTCAGCAATGACAATGAACAGAATATAGCTATACATATGTGAATATCACAAACTAATGTTTCTTAAAAGACATAATTCATAAAAGCATACATACATACATGCATACAATATGAATCCATTACATAATGTTCAAAAAGAAATAAAAGTAAAGAATATATATGTTAAAAGACAAAAATGCAAGGGAATAATAAATCTTAACATAAGGTAGTTGTTTCCTCTGGGGAGAGGCTGGGACCAAAGATATAAGGAAGGAGAAATCAAATTGATCTATGCATACATTTAACATTTATTAAGCTACTACATACCAGGTATCTTTCTATGTCCTGGTGTTAGAGCAATAAGCAAAAAAACACAATAAACAAACCAAAAATGGCCTTAATGTTCTTGTTCTTTAGTCAGGGCTCATGAGTGTTCATTTTATTATTATGCTGTATAACATATGTTACATGTATTCTTTTGTATTGCTATCACAGCACATAATAAAAGGAAAATTAAGCAGGAAAACCTCAGAAGTTTCTAATATCCACCTAACTAACATCCTAACTGCAAGTATACAGAGGTTTGCTTGGAGAACAAATATAGAATTTGCATGAAACATCCTGTTTCTTCCTGCCTCCTCTGGGTTACACTTTCACTTACTATCCTGATATAGGGCATTCAGTTTTATGAGTCTGAGGCAAAAGCGCTGCAGGATAAAATGGAAGTTTTCCAAACCAGAACACCACTTCCTATTCTCCAACAGTTTCACAATTAATTAAATAAAAGTGCATTACAAATGCCAGTTCAACCATGAGAGAGTTGGACTTAGAAACCTTCAGCACCCAGCCTGGGCTGGGTGGCTAAGTTGTTGGAGTGTCCTCCCATACAACAAGTTTGTGGTTTGATTCCTGGTCACATGCCTAGGTTTAAGGTTCGATTCCTGGTCATGGCACATACAGGAGGCAACTGATCTATATTTCTCAGGAGGCAACTGATGTTTCTCTCTTACATCCATGTCTGTCTGCCTGTCTGCCTGTCTCTCTCTCTCTTTCTCTCTGAATTAGGGATATATTAAAGCAATGGTCCACAACCTTTTTGGCACCAGGGATGGGTTTCATGGAAGACAATTTTTCCATGGATGGGGATGGGGGGTGGGGGAGACAGGAGGTGGACCTCAGGAGGTAATGTGAATAGTGTCCAAGGACCAGGAGGAGGTTGGGGACCCCTGCTTTAAAGGGTCTGACTAACTTAAGCAAGCACCTCAATGATTATTAAAGCTGGGCAAAATGTAGAAGCCACAGACCAGTTTTCCTTGTTTGGGGAGGAATATTGATTCCACCAGAATTTGGAGTGAGACAGCCAGACATGTATTAGAATCCTGCTTCCAACAAGGAATCTCATGCTCAGTTATTAGGGCTTTCTCAGCTCCATTTGCCTTATCTGGAGACTGGAGATACTTTCTACCCTAGAGTACTTTTCTGAGAATTACATGAAATAATATCAGTTAAGCCCTTCCTTGTGCCTTCCACATGGCAGCTACCTTCACTTTTTGTTTTACCATAAAAAAGAAATGTATAATATACTTAAAATAAAAAAAAAACAATCAAAAGCTTGGCTACACAAGCTTTTAAGGAAAGATAAGTACAAGTGGAGAGAGAAGGAAAAAAGACAAGATGTATAAAAACATATCTTTCATACATACCTCTGTATTTTTCAAATTTTTAAAGATGCTTTTTGTTGAAGTGTAAAGATATATAGGTATAAGATTTGGTTTTCATACCAATCTCTGCCACCTTCTAAGAGTGACTTGAAACAAGTCATTTGGCTTCAATTTCTTCACATGCAAAATACAGAACTCACAAGGCTGCTAAGAGGATTCAATGAGATTTTGGAGGTAAGGCAAGCCACATCATTGATGGCACAGTGCTTAATAAATGGCCATCTTATAATAATCTCATGAGAAAATGGTAGAAGCGAGAGCTGGGAAGAGGACCAAGTTCTAAAAATCCACCTTTAAGGTAGGTGTCCCTACTCTTACTTTGACGATATGCAAACTGATATTTAGATAAGGTAAATGACTTGTTTGAATTCATATAGTTAGTAACTGGCAAAGCCAGATTCATACCTTGGGATAGTTCCCCTTAAATCCATATTTTCCCATTCTTCTAACCTGCCAAGAAAATATTTGTTATATTGTAGTTTTAATTTAATTAGGCTATTTTAACAGGTTTACTGATATATAATTCACACACCATAAAATTCATCCATTTTGGCATATTTGCATTTAGTATAGCAAACAAATTTTAGAACATTTTCATTACCCCCAAAAGAAACCCCATGCCCATTAGCAGTCACTCCCTACTCCTTCCTCTCAAACCGTAACAACATTTATTTACTTTCTGTCTCTAAAGATGGCTGGGGTGGGGGGGAGTGGAGACAACTGTACTTGAATAACAATACAATACAATACAATGCAATACAATACAATACAATACAATACAATACAATACAATACAATACAATACAATACAATACAATACAAAAAGCCTTTATAGGCTTCTGGCTCAAGATGGTAATGTAGGAAGATCCTGAACTTACTTTCTCTCACAAAAATACTGAGGCTACAGCTACTATAAAACAATTTCCTCCTTAAAAATAAAAACTAAAAGCTGTCTGGGTGACAAATGATTGTCAAATGACAAGACCACATTAAAGTGGGTAGGGAAATAATCTTGCCATTAACCTCATTTTGGTGCAGCATCCCACAACTGGAAGAGAACTTCCAACCCAAAGCTTTGCCTTCAGGAGTGAAAGGTTTTAATGCAATATAAGGTATCTCAATTTTTAAGATATACATTGAGAGACAAACTATCAACACTTCTAACTTAGAAAATCAAATGGGATTGTGTCCCAAGATTCACAAGACTATAGCGATCTGAGAAATCACTCTTAAAGAACCTGCATGCATGGACTTACCCACCCCAGGGCCCAGCTCAGAGGCAGTTACTTGTGCCCAGACTGAAAAATAAAGTAGGCTAATCTTCTTACATTAAAGCAGCAGACTGAGGGCAGGGCATCTACTTTAACATACAGATCTAGGAGTGTGCAGGAACACTTTTATGAGGGTGGAGATTTGTGAGTACCATCTTCATACACTCCCTTTTCCATGCTCTAAGTAGTATGTTCTGGAAAGGAGCTTTTAGATGTGTTGGGTGCCCAATTTTTGTAGCTACAGCCTAGAGAGTGTCTCTTGATTGGCTGGCTATGAAGGCCAGGGGACATTTGTTTTCCTGGTCTGATTGGATTGTAATAATAGGTGTCACTCAGAGAGGAGCTCATACCCTTCCCTGATGCCTTCATTTTGTGGTTGCTGCAGGGACACCTGGTTTGGTGGCTAGTAGAGCTCATGCTCATGGGTAGTACAGGTCTGAAACCAATTGAAAAAGTGTTTTTAAACAGCTACCATATCCAGGACTGAGCAAGAGGTAATAGACCAAGGAGTTCAGTCTTTTAATAAAGGAGGCCCATTAACTAATCATCTTGACTGCAGTGGGGCAGGATATTAATTAAACACATGTCTTGGGATTGACTGTAAGTCTTTCCAGTGATCTTGGAGGATGGGTACTATCTTTGTGCTCACCCTCGGCCATACTTCAGAGAGTCAATATCTCTTACAGGGGAGCTTTACATGTGCCTGTTGTCCTGGTTTTTATGCATGGTGCCTGCTTTTTTTTGGCTGATGCCCAGGGGTCAGCCCTTAATCATCAGGCTTTGGTGGCTGGGGAGGTTTGGGGCTTGCATTCCTGGGTACCACAAGACTGTGGCAATCAGAAAGACAGTTCTTGACAGAATACTATCCACAGGGCACTGCACAGAGAGCAGACTGAGGCACACCCCTGGTCCTTCTATAAAGGAGACCTGCTTGTTTATCCTAGAGCTTTGGTATAAGGGGAACACTTCAGATTTGGCACACATTTATTGGCCTATAGAGCTGCTCTCAGGGAATGTAGGCTGTGGATGCCATCTTGGTTATCTCCCTTTTCCCAACTTGCTGGTATCACCCAGAGAAGAGCTATGTACTTGTCTGAAACCCCCAGTTTCTCAGGGTATACCTCCAGATCACCTGGCTCTGGTAGCCAGCAGAGCTTATGTTTGTGGTCCCAAAGGACTGTATACATTTCAACCTAGGTGCTGACTAAGATCCTTCCCTTTAGGACACTGACAGGTCTTGGCAAATACTTAACTACTGGGAGCTATAAAATTAATAGTAGCCTGATTGGACAAGCACAAAGATTTGAGAAACAACCAATAGTTGAGGCAGGGTTGAATGACAAAGTTCAACTCCTACACAAGGCCACTCTTTTAAGACTGGAAGAGCTGTATGTTTACCCAATGTATAGAAAACAACACAGAGAGTCAAGCAAATTAAATGAATTGCTGAATATGTTCCCCAAATGACAGAATAAGACAGTAGACAAGTAATGTACCTGATAAAGAGTTCAAAGTAATGGTCATAAAGTTACTCATTAAACTGGGGAGAAGAATAAATGAACACAGTGAGAACTTCAACAAAAAGATAGAAAACATAAGAAAGTACCAAACAGAAATCACAAAGCTGAATAAAATAGCTGAACCAGAAAAATACACTCAAGGAGTTCAACAGGCAACTAGATGAAGCAGAAGAAAAAAAATCAGTCAATTTGAAGACAGAGCAGTAGAACTCAACCAACCAGAGCAGCAAAAAAGAAAAAAAGAATGAAAAAATAGTGAGCTACTTCCGGCCAAGATGGAAGCATAGGTGGAAACACTGTACCTCCTCTCACAACCAAGATTAAAGAAAACAAATATTTATAAACAATAATACAACCAGAACACAGAAAATTGAACTACAGAAGTCCGACAACCATTCAACCAGACCGGCAAGAGGGTCAGAGTCAGCAGTCGGCGGAGAGGGAAAGCGGCAGGAAAACGTGGTGGCTGCCAGGCTCGGGAGCGCTGGGCAGCATAGGTGGCGTGGAGCTTACAGACCCCAGATGCGGGGAGGAGATGAGCAGAGCACTCAAGGCACACAGGGCAGTTGGCCAACCATGGACACACATTCGCGTGCAGATAAACTAGGCAAGAGTGGGAAGTGAGACAGACCGCACAGCCCAGGGCCCCAGTGACGGGCAATAAAGCCTAAAAACACCGATTGAAAAGGTGCCAGGAGAGGCTCCCAGCCTCACAGGAGTGGTCGCTGGAGAGACCTGCAAGGTCCCAAAGCGTGCATAGGCTCTCCCACCTGGGAACCAGTGCCGGGGGGCTCAGTTTGCTTGTGAGAGGCAGCAGAGGGGACGCAAACTCGAGAGAGCGTGGAACAGGGGCCATGGTTCCCTCTCTGACCCCGCCCCCACAGACAGTGTCACAACTTGGCGACTAGGCTGCCCCGTCCTGGTGATCACCTAAGGCTCCGCCCCTCATACGCAACAGGCGCCACCTGACCAAAAGTGACTCAAACAGAAGAAAAGCTCGGAGTCCCAGAGCCAATACTTTTAAGCAAGCAAGAGATAGCCGACCTATCAGATTCACAGTTCAAAGCACTGCTAATCAGGATGCTCACAGAATTGGTTGATTTTGGTCGCAAATTAGATGAACAAATGAAGTCGTTCATAAGTGAAATGATGGAAAATGCACAGGGAACCAGTAGTGATAGAAAGAAAACTGGGACTCAAATCAATGGAGTGGACCAGGAGGAAGAAAGAAACAACCAAGCAGAAAAGAATGAAGAAACAAGAATTCAAAAAAAATGAGGAGAGGCTTAGGAACCTCCAGGACACCTTTAAACGTTCCAACATCTGAATTATAGGGGTACCAGAAGGAGAAGAGGAAGAGCAACAAGTGGAAAACTTATTTGAACAAATAGTAAAGGAGAACTTCCCCAATCTGGCAAAGGAAATAAACTTCCAGGAAGTCCAGGAAGCTCAGAGAGTCCCAAAGAAGTTGGATCCAAGGAGGAACACACCAAGGCACATCATAGTTACATTAGCCAAGATTAAAATGAAGGAGAGAATTCTAGAAACAGCAAGAGATAAAGGAACAGTTACCTACAAAGGAGTTCCCATCAGACTGTCAGCTGATTTCTCAAAAGAGACTTTACAGGCAAGAAGGGGCTGGAAAGAAGTATTCCAAGTCATGAAACATAAGGACCTACATCCAAGACTGCTCTATCCAGCAAAACTTTCATTCAGAATGGAAGGGCAGATAAATTGCTTCTCAGATAAGATCAAGTTCAAGAAATTCATCATCACCAAGCCCTTATTATATGAAATGTTAAATGAACTTATCTAAGAAAAAGAAGATAAAAATATGAACAGTAAAAGGACAGCAAATTCACAGTTATTAACATCCACACCTAAAACAAAAGCAGACTAAGCAGTCACTTATAACAGGAGCAGAGCCACAGAAATGGAGGTCACATGGAAGGTTAGCAACAGGGGAGTGGGAGGAGAGGGTGGGGAGAAGGTACAGAGAATAAGTAGCATAGACGGTGGGGAGCAAATAGACAGGGAGAGGGCAAGGGTAGTGTGGGAAAATGTAGAAGCTAAAGAACTTATGATACATGGACATGAACTAAAGAGGGGGAGTGTGGGTGGGAGCGGGTCTGCAGGGTGGAGGAGAATGAAGAGGGGAAATGGGACAATTGTAATGGCATAATCAATTATATATATAATTTCTTTTATATATATATATATAAAAGAAAAAAT
>PVKM010018543.1:10977-25060 GCA_004027735.1 Carollia perspicillata | reverse complement strand
TGAGAAGCATTAATTTTTACATTTTATGTAAAGATATTAAGCCCATCCCTCTTTCTTTTCCAATTAGGCAGCGTGGTCTGTTGCCTTGCACTGTCACATTCTATTTCCTTTCTCTGTCATCTTCTTTGTTTACTGGTTGAGTTATACAGCTGCACCTATTAGCATTCTGGGCCCAATTATGATTTTAATTTCATAATACTCTGTTGCTTTAGCAGGAAAATAAAATCACTGGCTTCTGATATCACATGAGTACTTGTGTGCCACGCTTCTTCCAAATAATTTCACATCTGCTATTTTTGTAAATCCCAAACATGTTCCTGGCATAGGGTATTTTTTTCTCTGTCTCAGCTTTTCTCTTCCTAGATGGATATCAAGAGCACTGAAAAGGAGAGTTAAGTTATGGGACGATCTGAAGATAACACCACAATTCTCAGAGGTCATGTATGGAGTAGTGCTGTCTAGAGAGTGAATTTGGGAAGATACAGACCTAAATTTGTCTGCTGGCTCTGCGACTTACTGTTTCAGCAACTATTGCAAGTGACTAAACTTTTAATAATAAATGGTTGTTGTTGTTTTTTAATAAAAAGCCTGCCAACTGACTGCAAATTTAAAATCAGCCTGTTTCCAAAGGCCTGTAATAGCTCCCCAGCATCTGATATCTAGTCTCCTCCCCAGGTTCACCTCTCTCTCCTGCCCTCTTCCTATGTTACATGGTACTTAACTTTTTGAAGAGCCTGGTACACACAGTGCTGTTTGGTGCTTTCATGTTTTATTCCATCTATTTTTCTCTGCTCAGGTTCCCCTTCCATTTTTATTTGCCCAAGTCTTACTCTTCCTTTAAGACTGAAGTCAGCCCTGGGTGGTGTAGCTCAGTGGATTGAGCACGGGCCTGCGAAGCAAAGGATCGAGGTTTGATTCCCAGTCAGGGCACATGCCTGGGTTGCAGGCCAGTTTCCCAGCAGGGGACACACAAGAGGCAACCAACCATACATTGATATTTCTCTCCCTAACCCTTCCCCTCTAAAGATAAATAAATAAAATCTTTAAAAAAAGAGACTAAAGTCAGACATGATATGCATAAAAACTCCTGTCTTCTCTGATGTCCCCCTGTCCCCCTTCCATCATCCCATTACGTCCAATGCATCTCTCTGTAATTGCACTTGACAGACAGTATTGCAAGTCTGTGGTTACCTATCTGTTCCTCCTCTCGGAACACAAGCGCCTGGATATCACAGGCCAAATTCTACTTATGTTTGTATGAGAGGGGACTCAAAACAAACTGGAATTTATTTATATAAAATTGTGTATTTACTCTTACATGTTTAAACATCAGTCATGTTCAAAGTACTGTCCATTTAATGCAATATACATTTTTTTCCATTGCTCAAAACAGTTTTTTTAATTCATTGACTTTGATGTCTTTTAGTGCTTCTGTCTTTTTTTTTTGTTTGTTTTTTATCTATTCCACATCTGCAAAACACTTCCCTTTGAGGACTTTTTTTCATCTAGGGAAACAAAAAATTCACTTGGGGTGAGAGCCAGTGAATAGGGGTGTGTGGCATGGGGGCCATGCTGTCTTTGGTCAAAATTTGCTAACTCTCAATGCAGCATGGGTATGTGCACTCATAAATCACCCATCATAAAATGGTCAAAAGTATTGAGTGTTCCAAAAATAGTCACTGAAGCCGAACACAGCCTCTCACAACAATGCCAGCTGGTACACTGATACAGATGGGTTCTTAGAACACACACCTAGTGGGTGAAATCTGTACTACCAGGCACCCTCCATCCAGAAGATAATCTGTTTTGGGGAGGATCCCCCTCATATACCTATTGTCTGGGTTAAAGTGCCCTCTACCACTTTTGCTGATGTTAGGGAACTTCATAGAATTCCACTTTCTGTGACTGGCAAAAAGATTAATATCAAGTCCTTCAGAGATATTTTTACTTTTTAGAGTGAAGAATAGCTGTATACCCCATCCACTTGAGAGAGACATCTGTATGGCCTACAAGAGATAATCTGAATGAACTAGTAAAGAACGTATTAGAGAATGTGGGTTACTGCACTTTCTGCCTGGAATGTACATCTCTACCCCCTCCCACAACTTTGCTCATACTTGTAACTCAATTTAAAACCTTCTTACTCTGTCTTCTCATTAACCATCCCTGATAATCTGCTCCCTATTCTATGCTTTCAAGATGTGTGGTTCATGCCTCTGTTTTAGCCTTTGCCACATGGCATTGCAGTGATCTGTATATGTCTATCTCCTCCCACTCAGAGTATGTTGCCTAAGAGCAGAAAGATCACGTATTCTTCATTTATAATTTTCAGCTGTTATTGGGCCTGGCACACAATATTCAATAAATATTGAATAAATTATTCAAGTCAGCCAAGTGCTGTGTTTGGGTGAGGTGGCTCAATGTTACCTGCTGGTCAGGAGGAAGAAGGGTGTAGGAAAACTCAGTATAATGAATAAATAAATGACAAGCTCTTCACAATGCTGGATATTCTTTCATTGCTACTTAAACGTCAAAGAGTGAGTCAAGTACACACTGTTCTTGAGAATTTAAGGTAAAAAAAGTTCTTGCGTATGCCAGAACTTTTACTTGCCTAATTCGAATGTAATATTTTGTACAGTAAACAGACTCCACAATTTTCCGAATATACTGGACCCTCCAGCTGCTGGTGGGGATTCTCTTAGGACTGTGGTGCTCACTTTTAGGTGCTTCCTGTTCTCACCTGCACTTTTTTAAAGTGGAATTCACATGAAGCCAGTTTTCACTCTGCAGAGCTCATTTCTACGCAAAGGTGGATGATGTCTCCCATTAAATATCCCTGAGAGCATAAAAATGACTTTGAATGTATAATTTTAAGCCGCTCAGGCAGTAGTCACTAAAGGGGTGACGCAAGAACAAGGATCGCAGGAAAACGTAGGTGAGAAGGGCAACGATAGGCATGGAAGGCTTTTCCCTTCACCTCAGTACAGTCATGCTCTCATTTATCTTGCTTTTTATTTTAAAAAAGTGGGTCAGATCCCTTAGGAAAAGCTGATCCTTTGCACAAAGATTAGGCATATTGAGAATCATTAACCCTTCAAGGATACCAGGAAGATGCTGTTGCAGAAGGGGCAATAATGCAGTTTACTAAACGGTATCTTAACCAACTAACATACAAATCAGAGTTTATAATAATAAAAGTTTAAATTTCAAAGTGACAATCTTGTACTAAAGGTAAAGTTTACATATCTAATTCGTAAGTAGACACGTTAATGAAGAGACACAGCTCACGCAGTGAGCTCTCAGGCCTGTAGATTTCATGAGTTTGTAATTGTAAATATGCAGAGTTGGAGGTTTAGATACTGTCGATCCAGGGCAATTTTAGATTTAATTTAGGCAAAGACATTATTTATTTAAAAATGATTTGAGACTGTTGACCTTTTTTGTTAAGCATAGTCACTGAAGAGAAGAGAGTGCATTTGGCTAATTTCCCCTGCTGTGAGTTATGTAAATGCACACCCGAATGCAAAAGAATCCATGAATACTTTTAAATTCATACGTACCCAGTATATACATATAGATTGTCCTTTGTATTTGAAGGTGATGCTGCCATTATTGTCTCTGCTATTTTCTGTGTGTTCAGATCTGGCTGTTTGATTGGCAATTCCTACTGTGCTAAGTCTACATACGTGTTAACTAACAACTGCAGCCATTGCCTTGAGGGCTTGATTGCTGGGTTGTTCAATATTTATTAAGTACCCAAGAAGTGTTAGGTGCTGCACTGCACAGTGTAAGACTGCTGCTGTCCTCTAGAAATTCTATTCCAAGGTGACTAGTGGAATGTGTATAGTTTTTATTTTTTATGCAAGTTAACTGACACTATGCAGTTAGAAAAGGGAACACCATTCACCCGATGTTCTTGTTCGGTAGTATCTGAGGTCAGTGGCTAGTGTCTTTCCCATTCACTTGGACGTGTTCAGATCAGAAGGCCATGTTAAAATAAGTCTATTATACTGTCCTACTGCTTGTGATGACCAAGGATGGATGATGTGAAAATATGATATCATTAGGGCAGAATAGGATGTGAAAACAAATCTGGGTCAGGAGAAATTTTTTTAAAATATCAAGAAAAATAATTCACTAATATTTTCAAGGCTTGGTCATAGTAAGCTTTCAGGTCAAATTGAGCAACCCTATCTTTGGCCACAGCTTACACTGAATTCTGATACAGCTTTTCCACATTTTAATTACAGTATTTATGTTGACAATGACATTATATAGGTAATAATGGAACCCAGTAGACTCAAATGATAATATTTGTTTTTCAAGTTTGAATACAATGTTGTATTTTTATATTTTATTTTTTTAAATTATTTTATTGTTGTTCATGTATAGCCATCTGCAATTACCACACACCACTCACCCATGCCCCACTCATCCTCACCTCCCTCCCCTGGTTCCACTTGCCGTTGGTTTTGTCCATGTGTCCTTTATAGTTGTTCCTGAAAACCCTTCTCCCCTTTCCACCCATTATCTCCTCCCAGCTCCCCTCTGGTTACTGTCAGATTGTTTTTAATTTCAATGTCTCTGGTTCTATTTTGCTCACTTGTTTGTTTTATTGATTAGGTTCCACTTAAAGGTGAGGTCATATGGTATTTGTCTTTCACTGCCTGGCTTATTTCACTTAGCATTGTGCTCTCCAGTTCCATCCATGCTGTTGTGAATAGTAGGAGCTCCATTTTTTGTTCTGCTGTGTAGTATTCCATTGTGTAAATGTACCACAGTTTTTTGATCCATTCATTTACTGATGGGCACTTAGGTTGCTTCTAGCATTTAGCTATTGTAAATTTTGCTCCTATGAACATTAGGGTGTATAGGTTCTTATGAATTGGTGTTTCAATTTTTTAAAGTATTTGACACCAATCGTAGAGCTTCTTCATAGTGACAATGCGTGTGTGTGTTGTTTGTTTTGGTGAGTTGGCTCCAACTCCTGGTAACCCTATGAATGAGTGATGTCCACAATGTTCTGTCCTCAATAACCCTGCTCAGCTCCTGTACTTAGTGACAATAATATTTTAAAACAAGTGAAATCACAACTGACATTTTAGTCTTTTATCCATCTTGAGTTTTTTCCAGTGTATGGTGTAAGCTGGTGATCTAGTTTCTTTTTTTTTCGCATGTACCTGTCCAGATCTCCCAATGTCACTTATTGAAGGGGCTATTTTTACACCATTTTATCCTCCTGACCCCTTTGCAAACAGTAATTGACCATATAGACATGGGTTTATTTCTGGGCTCTCTATTCTGTTCCATTGATCTATGTGTGTGTTCCTACGCCAGTACCAGACTGTTCTGATTACTGTGGCCTTATAACATAGTTTGATGTCAGGTAATATGATCCCTCTTACTAACTGTTTTTCTTTCTCAAAATTTCTGTGGCTATACAGGGTCATTTATGTTTCCATATAAATTTTTAAAATACTTGTTCTATGTCTATAAAATATGTCATTGGTATTTTAATAGGGATTGCAATGAATCTACAGATTGCTTTAAGTAGTATGGATATTTTAATAATGTTAATTCTTCCAGTCCATGAACATGGTATATGCTTCCATTTATTTGAGTCTTCCTTAATTTCTTTCTTTAGTGTTGTGTAGTTTTCTGAGTTCAGGTCTTTTATCTTCTTGATTAAGTTTATTCCTAGGTACTTTATTTTTCTTGCTGATACAGTAAATGGGATTTTTTTCTAGTTTCTGTTTCTGATGGTTCATTGTCAGTGTAGAAAAATCCCTTCTATTTCTGAATATTGACTTTGTATCCTGCCGATCTGCCAGATTCAATTATTAGGTCAAGTTGTGTTTGGGTGGAGACTATAGGGTTTTCATATGTAAACAGTAACAGTTTTACTTCTTCCTTTCCAATTTGTGTGGGGAAACATATTTGCTAATGATATCTTGGACATGGGTTTGATCTCCAAAATATATAAAGAACTCAAATGACTTAATACCAGGAAGATAAACAATCCAATTAAAAAATGGGCAAAGGACCTGAAAAGACACTTCTCCAAGGGGGACATGCAGGGGGCCCAGAGACATATGAAAGAATACTCAACATCAGTAGTCATCAGAGAGATGCAAATTAAAACCACATTGAGATACCACTTCATACCAATCAGAAAGACCATCATTAATAAATCAACAAACAAGTGTTGGTGAGGTTGTGGAGAAAAGGGCACCCTAGTGCACTATTGGTGGGAATGCAGACTGGTACAACCACTGTGGAAAGTGGCATGGAATTGCCTTAAAAAACTAAAGAACAAACAGCCTTTTGACTCAGTGATCCCACTGCTGGGATTAACACTAACAATTCTGAAACACCAATTCAAAAGAACCTATGCACCACAATGCTCATAACAGCATTATTTACAATAGCCAAGTGCTGGAAACAGCCTAAGTGCCCATCAGTAAATGAGTGGATCAAAAACTGTGGTACTTTTTCACAATGGAATACTATGCAGCAGAAAGAAAAAAAGGAGCTCCTATCCTTTGCAACAGCATGGATGGAACTGGAGAGTGTTTTGCTAAGTGAAATAAACCAGTCAGTGAAAGATGAATACATATGATGTTACTCATAAGTAGAACCTAATTAACAGAAAAAAAAACCCCAGCAAAATAGAACCAGAGACATGGAAATAAGGAACAAATTGACAGTGACCAGAGGGGAGGGGGGAGGAATAATGGGGGAAAGAAAGGGAAGTGTCTAGTCAAGAAACATATATAAGGGACCCATGGGCATGGACAACAGGGTAGGGATTGATTGTTGGAGTGGCTGGTGGGTGGCATGGGTGAAAAAATTGGCACAGATATAATTGAACAATAATAAATTTGGATATATCAATATTAGAAAAAATAAAGTATTCAATCTAACAAAAAATAAAACACATAAAATCAGTAACTAATAGGTAGGACAGATGTTTAAGAAACTGGTTGAAGTTTTATAAAGAGTTATTTACAATCAGTGTTAACCCAAGCATGTGAATGTTAAAACAATAAATTATTCTAATGTAGAAATAAAATTACTATCTATATTCTTAAATGTACTTCTTTAACTTAAACCTGAGAGCTTTTATCCTTGAGTTATTTATGAGTAAAATAGCCAATACATTGGTCTTTAAATTGGTTTTGTAGAAAACATGGTGAAAGATTTTGTGCATATTTAACATTATATAGTAATGTGTGGCATTTTTATTGCAATTAAAGGAAAAAACATTAAAATTTAAAGTTTTGAAATTTTTGTTCTGATACATTTCACATGACAAAGATGTCATATGCACCATCAAAATAACTTATTTTTACATTAAAATAATTTTCAGGCATCTAGTTCAAAGTATCAAGATCTGATAGTGTGCTAATGCAATGCTTTTTCTTTAGTCATAATTATAACAAAATGAATGTTACACAGAGAAGAGTTGGTCAGGAATAATGTGTATTGACAGCCAACCTGCTGTCTTTGGATGATTTTAATTTTCTGGGATTTAAGAACAGAAATGTAAAAATGCCAACACCCACTTTACTGCTACTCATCTAATAGCTTCTTATCTAACAGGAGAGATATGCATTAATTCTTTTGACTGAGTTAAACATTATCCACACTTTAGTATAATTATAGGGCCATAACTTATTCTGTAAGTATGTGGGCAAAGTTAATAAAAAGTCAACTGTAGGTTTGCAGAAAATTCAGAAACCAATTAGAACTTTGATATATGAGCTGGAGAGCTCCAAGGTAAAACTGAAGACAGTGAGGGGAGCAGGAGGAAGAGGGGTGATGTGAGGGGGTGTGAATCAGCAGAGGAGAAAATGGTATGGATAGACTGGTAAAAAACAGCTTGTTGAAAATTTGAATAGAGAATTAAATCTATCACTTAAAATGTTTTTTCTTCAGATGTATATGGGTTGTGTGACTATGTGAATAATATTGCAATACATTATTGTTTTCAGGTAAGACCGTTTTTGTTTTTTGCCTCATTTTACCATCGTGATTCTTTTCAACCAACAATCATGAATGCAAGAATCAGTCTTAGTTCAAAGAGACATGGGAATGTCCACATTAGAAATCTATTGGTAGAGAGTAATATATTTTCTCTATCCTTTTCTTTCTTGTACCAATAAAAGATGTGATCAATATGCAATGCTTTTAGTGAAATAACCAAAAAGGTCATGGGCCCCGATTCTAGTAATTATTTAAACATTATTTCTATTAAGCCTACTTCTTGGCCATGAGGAAATAGATTATATGCATTTTTCAAGACTATATGGGCAATAAATGAAGAAACCAGAGCTTGAACACAGGAACCCGGCCAGGTCTTTTAATTATTAGTGTGGAGAGATTTTGCCATCACTCAGCCTTCCTTTGGATTGAGTTCTTTAAAAATAGGAATGCTTATCTAGATATGTTTATTATTGGTCTTACCCAATAAATTGAAACATACTGAATTCAGGATTCAATAATTTTATTTTGTATTTACCTTTTTATCAAGAAGAAAAAAGTGAAGATACTGAAGCTTAAGTCTCTACAATGCCTTTTACAGTTTAATGTGCTTTAAAATGATCATTCCATTACAATTGTATACATGAAGAAGCTGGATGAAAAGTAGAGACAAACCAGTTATTTATTTACATCACCCCAAATATCCAGCTATTAGCATCATGAAGATGAATGCTTTAAAACCGTGATGAACATTGCTGTGGGATGGTTGGTCTCGTTTTAGTAGCAACAGCCAGGGTGAAACAGATGAGGGCGGGAAGAGGGGTGGAGGGTAGGTTTCTGCACATTCCTCAGTTCCACAAGAGCAAGTGGGTTTTCATTCGTTTAACATGGTGGAGCCTTCCTGGTCTTATCTTTTGAAGAAATAGTAGCAGGACTAAATAAATTGCTGCAATGTATTTAGATAAATTTTGCAAAGTATTTAGATAAATTTTTGCAAGCTTCTGCATAGCCAAAGTTGAATCAATGCATCATATAGCATGTCTAGGAATTAAATATAGTTAAACTTTTCATGGGCTCTGTTTTGCATAAAAAGAAAACATTGGCACTGAGAAATAGTCTCATGAAGAATCAGAGGCCCAGCTGAACATGATTTTCAAGGCCAGGCATTTCTAGCTTAATGCTCTATCCCACAGATAACACCACCTCTCTGATTCACAGTTGTTTATATTTGCTTTAACAACAGTTTTCATTAATGCCTCCTAAATGATTGAAATATAGTTTTTAAACGCAGAATTGTTACTACTGCATTGTTACCTTTGTCTTTATTAGTTAAACAATCTTTTTTGTGTGTTTACTCTGTTAAGTGCTAATGTAAATAACAGCTTTTATTTAGCATGTTTTTGCTGACTGTTTTTACACTTTTTTTGCTACCTCTAGCCTAACCATATTTGTCTCATTCTTCCTCAAATCTTCAAATTCCAAATTAAATGAGGTTAGAATCTATTCTAGAAGGAATGGCTCATCAGTGTTCCTCTTTTTCAATTCTAATTTAAGGCAGTCAACTCCCGTGCACTGATACTTTCTCTAATTTCACCCCTGCAGCACAAATGCTTTGCAGCTTACACAGGAGTAATTTTAATATAATGAAAGTGATCTAATACTTCAATTGTTTGCTGAGAGACTAAGTGTACTCTCTTTAGACACTCATCAGTTTAACTTTTACATAATATCAAAGAAAAATATGTCCTCTTTATAAGCTCATGCTTGATAAAGAATAGTTTCTTTTTGTTCTTGATATGATCATTTAAATATTTTTTTTCTCCAGCACTTTCTGTTGCTTTTTAAAAATTGCGTATCTGTTGTTAATAAACTCCATCATTCTAAGAAAAGTCCCAATCTCCTTGAGGCTTTTGCTTCTCTAAAGGTATGGCTATGAAAAAAACATTCCCTGCCTTCTTTGTAGTATAGGATTCTCAGAGGAAGTGAAGGGGGCTTCAACCTTACCAACTCCCTCCATCTGGGTTACTGAGGGTGAGAGTCCCCATCCCTTGCAAGTTAAAGCTGTCTCACAGGCCTGTCTCACAGGAGGTGTTTGTTCAGTTGATTCCACTTACTCATGGTCCCAGAAAAGTAAGTGTCCAATCATGAACACCCAGTTGTTACACTCTTCTGATCTGGGCATGAACTTTGGTGCTCATTCTCGGGGCCAATGGTCATAGAAAAATAACCTTCATCTGCTCTGGTGATAGCAAGGCTTTTAGGTAATTTCAGTTCCAGAGTAACTGAAAGTTGCTGAACATACAACTACCTCATTTTCTGGAATAACATAAATAAAAAGCTACCAGATTATTAACCTAAAGTGACAGCTACAAAGAGCAAAGGTGAACCAAAGTGAAAGTGGAAAAGACGATTTTTTACCCTTTTCACCAGAAACTTCACATGGGGATCCACTGGGGGGTTTGATTTCCCAGCTCCCCCTGAGGGCCCACCTCCTTGGATCACACACAGGACATCTCGAACAGGATGGGTGCTTGGTAATCTACAGGCTCCTCCCACTTTCTCCTGAGCCACCCTATGAACACCCAGGCTTTCTGTCATCGAACGGTTGCCATTACGGACAGGACAACAACCCATCCCTAATGAGAGCTTTGTTGGCATTCCTCTTCTCCTTCAGCACCTGTCATCTATTCATTTACTCACAAGAACAGTTAAAAACACGAGAAACAGATGTTGTTGAGCTCACCAAAGTGTGCATTTTTCTTTAGTTGAATCTCACCCAGCTTCAAACGAGAACAAGATGTTTTTTCTGCTGTGATGTTCTTCTACTGCTAATTTCTCATTCGTACAATTTTCCCAGGTTGCAGTTCAACAGTATTAAAAGACATGAAATCCTCAGAAAACAATATATATAGGAAGAAAAGACCTTCCTTTCAGGAAGGAGAAGAGCCGTTAGGAATGAACGCTTATTCCTTAAGAACCATTTAGACTTCTTTAGAAATAAAAATAATAATAGAAACAGAATTGTATAACAAAAAAGAATCAGTAATGGTTGATCTTTTTTTTCTCCGAAACTAATTTTGTAATAACTGCTATACAGTGTAATTTGATGGGTACTATCAACCTTTAGTTTTCTTTCCTACTGGTCTCAGTTTTTCATGTAGTCATTCCGATCTTCCCATTATTGGTAGGTTTGATAGCAAAGGAGATGTATTATCTCCAAAACATGAACATTTTAGAGAAAGCACCCTAGGGTGCTCTTTCTTATCGTTTGAGTCAGTGACAGCATAGGAATTCAAATATAATGTAATAATCTAAGAAATAATAGGAATGACTAAAAAAGAATATTCAAGAACTTATTATAATAGCAATCCTTTGTTAAATACCACGTGCAGATTCTGTGTTAGATTTATTCATTCAACAAATATAATTGAAAATATACTGTTCTCCAGGAATTATTATAAACTCTTGGGATATGACAGTGAAAAAACAGGCAAAATTCCCTACTGGCATAGTGTGGTAAACAGCCTCTTTGATGGCCTCCAGTGGTCCCCACTTCCTAGTATTCACCTCCTTGTGTAAAACCCTTCCCCTGGGCGTGGGCTGGATCTAGTGATTTACTTGCAAAAGAACATGACAAAAGTGTCACTTCAAAGATTAGGTACAAACATAATGTGACTTCCTTCTGGTAATTTTCTTTCTTTTGCTTGCTCCTTCTTAAGAAAGCCAGTTGTTATATTTTCAGTTGCTTTATGAAAAGGTGTATGTGGTGAAACTGAGGGAAGCCTCTGACCAACAGCCAGCAAAGCACTGAGGACTCCTGTCCAACAGTTCCCAGGGAACTGATCCCTGCTACCAACTGTGTGAGTGAACTTGAAAATGTATTTTTCCTGGAGCAAACACCTTCAGATGAGGCTACCATCACAGCTATGAGTTTGAATGAAATCTTACAAGAGGCTTTGAACTGTAGGTACCTAGCTAAGCTGTGACAGGAATCCTGAACCACAGACACTATGTTTTGGGGTAATTTGATATGGTATGCAATAATAGATAATTAATGAAAGAAGAGAGGTAGATGAGAGGTAGGTACAGAAGAGAGATGGGTAGTGCTGGAAGGGTAAGCATGGTTGTAAAAGGACTCAATCAGTATTAAACATTCAAGCAAACACCTAAGGAAGTTAGAGAATAATCATCAAGATATCAGGGGGAAAGTTTTCAGGACAATGAAAGAGCAAGATCAGATGTCCTAAGACAGAAGTAATTCTGTGAGATTAGAGAATGTAAGAATGCCAGTGTGGCTAAAAAGGAACTAGTGAGAGAGAGAAATGATCAAGAAATGACATCATAAAAGCAAGAAGAAGCCATGTGTGTATGTCTTTTTTAAAATTTTTTTTGAGGAAAGTGGTAAGTAGAAATTTTAGAGCTTGTGGGTCATTGTAAAGACTCTAGATTCTTATAAAAGCAAGATTGAAATTGTTTTTATGGTTTTTAGTAAAGACTATATCACATGGAGAAGCCAATCAAAGGCCTAGTCATGCAGAGAGATACAATACTTATCAAAGATAATTTTTAAGTATTTTTATTGATTATGCTATTACAGTTTTCCCAATTTTCCCCTTTATCTCCCTTCCTCCCTGCACCTCCCAACCCTCCAGCATTCCTCCCTGCTTAGTCCATGTCCATGGGCTGTACACATAAGTTCTTTGAGTTCTCAATTTCCCATACCATTTTTATCTCTCCCTGTCTATTTTATGCATACTAATTATGCTTCTTCTTTCCTGTACTTTTCCTCCCTATTCCTCTGTTCCCCCTCCTCATTGAAAACCCTCCATGTAAAGTCCATTTCTCTGATTCTGTTCCTATTCTAGTTGTTTGCTTAGTTTTTGTTTTCATTGTTTTTCTTTCTTTTAGGTTCATTTGTTGATAGTTGTGAGTTTGTTGTCACTTTATTGTTCATATTTTTTATCTTCTTTTTCTTAGATAAGTCCCTTTAACATTTCATATAATAATGACATGGTGATAATGAACTCCTTTAACTTGACCTTATCTGGGAAGCACTTTCTCTGCCCTTCCATTCTAAATGATAGCTTTGCTGCATAGAGTAATCTTGGATGTAGGTCCTTGCTTTTCATGACTTGGAATACTTCTTTCCAGCCCCTCCTTGCCTGTAAGGTTTCTTTTAGAAATTAGCTGATAGTTTTATGGGCACTCTATTGTAGGTAACTGTCTCCTTTTTCCTTGCTGCTTTTAGGATTCTCTCCTTATCTTTAATCTTGGGTAACTTAATGATGATGTGCTTTGATATGTTCCTCTTTGGGTCCAACTTCTTTGAGATTCTCTGGGCTTCCTGGACTTCCTGGAAGTCTATTTCCTTTGCCAGATTGGGTGAGTTTTCCTTCATTATTTTTTCAAATAAGTTTTTAATTTCTTGTTGTTTTTCTTCTCCTTCTAGCACCCTTATAATGCAGATATTGGAACATTTCAGGTTGTCCCAGAGACTCCTCAGCCTCTCTTTATTTTTTTGAATTCTTGTTTCTTCATTCTGTTCTGGTTGGATGTTTATTTCTTCCTTTCATCCCAAATTGTTGCTTTGCATCCTGGTTTCCTTCCTGTCGCTGTTGGTTCCCTGAATGTTTTGCTTTATTTCATTTTGGGTATCTTTCATTTGTTTTTTTCATTTTTTGACCAAGCTCAATCAGTTCTGTGAGCATATTGATTACCAGTGTTCTCAACTCTGCATCTAATAGGTTGTCTATCTCCTTGTCACTTAGTTCTGTTTCCGGAGTTTTGATCTGTTCTTTCATTTGGGACATATTTCTTTGTCTTGGTGCATTGGTCTGGTTGTTCTGGTTGACTTTATTTTTTTATATTTCTTGGTTGTCAGAGTTCCATGCAGTTTGACTTTCTGGCACTTCTGGTTGTTTATTGATTTTAGATTGGCTGTTATCCTCCTTTTGGTTGTATGAGGAAGTGAAAGATTTCTACCTACGCCTCCATCTTGGCCAGAACTTGAAATATAATTTAATGTGCTCCTTAGAACAACTGTGAGAAGCAGATATCACAAACAATCCTTTATTTATTTATTTTTTATTTTTTTATTATT
>PVKM010018543.1:0-10877 GCA_004027735.1 Carollia perspicillata | reverse complement strand
CTTTACTGCCTGGCTTATTTCACTTAGCATAATGCTTTCCAGTTCCATCCACGCTGTTGCATTGGGTAGGTGCTCCTTTTTTCTTTCTGCCACATAGAATTCCATTGTATATATGTACCATAGTTTTTTGATCCATTCATTTACTGATGGGCACCTAGGTTGCTTCCAACACTTGGCTATTGTAAATTGTGCTGCTATGAACATTGACAAACAATCCTTTAATTGCAAGGAAATAATTCAGAACAGTGAAGTGACATGCCCAAGGCCATGCAGCTCATTATACAAATAATCAGAATTTGAACTCATGTACTTCTGTTTCCAAATTGGAATCTTCATTCCAGCATAATATTCAGCATTATCTGCCCCTCACCAATATGTAAAACACTGAAAGATATACAAACTTTAAGAAAAAAGGGAAAAGACAAGTGAGAAGTGGGGCGACATGAATGGAGGGAGAGGGATTACCTAATTATTCCATGTAGTCTAAGTCAGTCAAGAAGTAGAAGTTCAACCTGTTTTAAAGCCAGAAACATTATATCTGAAGGGAACAGTGGATGCTAGGTGACTTTCTTGAAATCACTGAAGTCAAGAGGAGACAGAAATAGAACTTACTTCCCTGAACTCTCAATTTCTTGTTGAACCACCAGAGAACACTCTTTTTCCTATTAGTTCAGTTTTATACAGTCTTTTGCTAATGAAAAGTGCTATCATTACCTTGGATTTTAAAGAAAATTAAGACAAAAACATTTCTAAAACAATTATAATTGATTATGTCATCCTTGTACTTTCAGCTGCGAAAGTTCACCAATTACAGCGCACTAATAAATGAAGATAGTACTTCATTAAAGACTTTAGACATTTTATGAAATGAAGTGAAATTAACAAAAGGATCTACAGGGTGAAATGCAAATCTTCTGTAAAATTCTTTTCTACAAAACTGTTCAAAAGCCCAAGTGATTAATAAAGGAATAGATTAACATGAATTTAAAACAAGTGAACTTTGAAATCAAATAAGAGTTTTCTCATATATTTTTGTGTCCACAAAGTTTTAACTTATTACACAATAAATTTTAGCTGAAAATTTACATCTGCATAGGAACATAGGAAAAATAATATCTTAGCTCTCCTGAATCTATCCTGTTTCTAAGAAAACATTGTCATTAATTGGATAAATACTTCTTGTTTTCCTAGAGAAGACCTTTGGTCAATTAATCATAGTTAGTAAGTACAAGCACTGTGTATAGCTCTCAACACATATTGCTTTTAATTCTTGCAAACAATGTTAAAAATATTATCCCTGTTTACAAAAGTGAGGAAACTGGCAATCAGAGAAATGTATCACATAACTAATAAATGGAAAAGCCAGGATTTCTACCCTGATGACATAGTGTCCAAAATTCAAATATTTAAACTAAGGCTTTATTAAAGGATAAGAATTCTGAGTTATTTCCTATTTATTTTGTTCTTTGTTTGGTGTGTGTGTCTGTGTGTGTGTGTGTGTGTGAGAAAGAGAGAGAGAGAGAGAGAGAGAGAGAGAGAGAGAGAGAGAGAGAGAATTCAAAATATTTGAATTTTAAATAATTGATTGTTAACATATCTTTCTCAGGCATAAAACACAAACCTAGGTTGTTATCAAACAAACCTTCATGACAGGCTGAGCTGAGTAATTCAGATTGAGAGCTCCAGGCAACATCTTGCATCAAAACTTCTTTTGATTTCTTCCATTTACACAGTGGAATACTATGCAGCAGAAAGAAAGAAGGAGCTCCTACCCTTCACTACAGCATGGATGGATCTGGAAAGCATTATGCTCAGTAAAATAAGCCAGGTGGTGAAAGACAAATACCATATGATCTCACCTATAAGTAGAACCTAATCAACAAAACAAACAGGTGAGCTAAATACAACCAGAGACAGGGAAATAAAGAGCAAACTGAAAGTAATCAGAGGGGAGGGCGGAGAGGGATGATGGGGAAAAATCAGGGAAGGTTCATCAAGCAACATATATAAAGGACACAGGGACAAAGCCAAAGGGGGTAGGTTTGAAGGTGGGAGCTGGGGTACGTAGGGTGGGGAACATGGTGGGGGGGAAATGGAGGCAACTGTACTAGAAGAACAATAAAGAAATGTGAAAAAAAAAAGAAAATAATAAAAAAGTCATTAAAAAACCAAAATCTCCTTACCACCAATACACTCTACTCTGGACATTTATTGAGATCAGAGTAAAATTGGGAGAAGAGTAGGCAATTTGGACTTATAAAGAAATCTTTAAATTCTCTTTTTGTGTTGGATTTGACTTGAGGCAATTTCATATTCACATAGTATATTTAAACCATGTGAAAAAATCCCTAAATTCCTGGCTATTAATTGTTTCTTTTACATTTTCTCAGAAGCCAAGGAGTAATCACTATTGGGGTGCAAAGTCCTGGAACCATAACTCTCCCTGATTTGTGTGTACTTTTCTCCAAAGTTTCTTCTTAGTTTATGACATTCCTCAGATTGATTCTCACTTAGCCACAGACAAGAATCAATCTCTCTTTTTTGTTTACTTCTTCTAGAAAGCCAGTAGGTCCCACTACAAGAAGAAAATGGATCCCCAAAGTATATACTATCTTGAATGAGCAAGGCTTAACCCAATTGCCACCACATTGGTACAGCAATTTAGAAGGACAGCATTCAAAGTCCTGAAAGGCACATTTAGACTGATGTAGTACAAGAAGGATGAAACTCTGTTCCTTGAGAAGACTTTGAAAAAATTGCTCTTCTAACTGAATTGTTTTATGCGCAGTCCACTTGGTGACATTTTCTTATGTCCAACTTACATCAGTTTCTTTGTAGACGCTCCTGGGCCTCTTTCACTCTCAGTAACTGCCGTATTCTCTGTGTAATCATTCTTTTTTTTTAAATCCTCACCCAAGAACATGCATATTGATGAGAGAGAGAGAGAGAGAGAGATTGATTGGTTGCCTCTTATACATGCCCTGACCAAAGATCGAACCTACAACCTAGATATGTGTCCTAACCAGGAATAGAACCCAACCAAATGAGCCATCTGTCCATGACAATCATTATTCTTTATATAAGGTCTGCCCAGAAACTATCCAGCCATGTAATATGAAAAATAGATACATTTACTGATGAAGATACAAGATACAAGAAATATTGTACGTAATACAATGACGCCTCAGTCCCTTCAAAGTAAGCACTTTGGAATCTCATGCAGTTCTCCCAGCAACTCTTCCACTGTTCAAAAACTCTGCAGAATCCTCTGTTGGAATCACCATCAGCTGCCATGTTGTATTTTCCAGAATCTCACTGACAGTCTGAAATCTCTTCCTTTTCAAAGGGGATCTTAGTTTTGGGGAAAAGCCAGAAGTTGCAGCATGCCAAATCTGGGCTATTGGGGAGTTGTATTGCCTGGGTATTTTGATGTTTCACTAAAAAACTCTGCATGAGATGTGATGCATGAACAGGTATGTTGTCATGCTGAAGCCACCAATCACCAGTTGCCCATAGCTGTGGCCTTCTGAATCATCTGAACAGTTTCTGAAGAGGAATGCTAAAGCTTAATGCAAAATTTGATGCAGACCCATTGCTCTCCTTGCTCAGTCATTTCGAATGTGATGGCCACAGAGTATACATGTTCACTCAATGGCATCTACCACCCCACTAACTAATACAGGAAGGTCATCATTGTTCACACATGCACATTCCAGTCCACTCTCCTTGGCTGCTAGGTTTCCTCGATGTTGTGAAAACCTTTCTCATTATATTAACAATGGCTGGCCTTTTCCCAGAGAGACCTCATATATTATTTATATGTTCATTATACTATGACTGCAAATATTCTATTGAAAGAACCATGTTATTCAAGGTTATCTCACAGATGTTTGTTAAAGCAAGTGTGAGAATGTTACAAAGGAGAGGCACAGAAGAAGAAAAAGAGGAAGAAGGGAAAGAGGAAGAAATGAATGAAAGCAGGGAGTAAGGAAAATATATTAGGATTTGGGTTTGAACATTGTGTTACCTATTACCTGGACTCTGACAAATGTTATTACATTGTGTTTTTTTTTTCTGCAGCCACAACTTATCAATCTTTGAAGGATGTATTTTCCAAAGGTTCTCTTATTCTTACAGATTCTAATGAACTTACTAATTATTAGAGCTCAAATAAAAAAAATATAACTTCTTTTTGTGTTCTGATAGTTCTCATGACAGTAATGGCAACACTGAAAAATGTTAGGTGAATTTAAACAAAGCCCATTTCATTAAAAATGCTCAACAAATTTGAAAAGTAAAAGAAATAGCTTAACACATTTGGTTACAATAAAAATGATGCCTTATGTATTTATACTGGGAATTTACATTGTGAAGTTTATTTCCTCATTTGGATAGAAATGAAATATTTCAACCTACCAGAAATAATTGATCAAATAGAGGCTATAATGACTGAAGCATTAATTATTGGTTTAGCCACTGGGAGCGTGTTTCTAGTTCTCCCATATGTTTACCAGTTACTTATATGTAATAGAGTAAATGCATGAATACATTCTCTCCTGTTTGGAAGCCTTGTTTCGTTCAAACCTCAGAGCCTGTGTAAGTTTTTAAGTCAAACTTTTTTTCTGTCCAGCTCATTAGGTTGTTTCTCCAATACAGTTATAGCCAAATTTATAATCAAATTTTATTCATCTAAAGCCTGAAAACTAATATTGTAGTGTACACACTGATGTGTCCCACATTTAAGGCATTCACAAATCTTTTCATGCCTCTACAACCTTTTGCTTTACTAGTAGTTTACTTTTATTGTAAAATCTACATTCTATTTATCTTACTTATTTATCTATTTTTCACTGATCAAGCATATCATTCATGTATTCACTTTTTTAAACTAGAATGTGTTATAATCTGTTTCTACTTAATATATGATAATGGTACAGAATGCAGCACTAGATAAAGAACCCAAATGAAGGAGAAATGTGGCAGTTATCCAGATAATTTGATTACTCCAGAATGTTGGTCTGTGTAATTGAATCTCCACAGTTTTATTTTTTGGAACTTGATTTATATGGTTCAATCATCTGCTAATTGCTAAGAAGATGAAATCATCCTTTATTTTAAAGCAACTAAGGTCTTCAACATACTGGATTTCATTTTTGTAAGGATAAATTGTGATAGTTTGTAATGTTTAAACAGTGACAAAATCATTGAAGGTGACAGAAAGAATCAAAGCCCTGGGGAAGCTATTAACAATTTAGTTTTTCCAATGCATGTTGAAATGTTAATTCTACTTTCCTAACATAATCTTCTATATGTGTTCAATGATATGAAAATATCTCAGCTGCCAGTGGGCATATTTGCTTTCTGTTTTTGACCTACCACCCAACATTGTTAACATAAGCACAGATATTTCATTGGGCCATAAATAGTTTATTATATTAGCCAATTAATCCAGAGATTGATGACTTTAATTAATAAAAACAGAATGAGTAGAAATAGTTAATACAAAGTCCCATGGAACAGCAAACTTTCAAGTCACTTAATGATTCTGAGAGAAGGAAAACTGATTTAGATTCTAGTTTGGGGAACATTGTTAATACAGTTTTTTATAAAACTTTGATTTTGGACAAGACACCTCACATCTGTGGGCCTCAATTTCCTAAGATGTGGCATGATGTGTTGTGCTATAAAATCTTTGAGGATCCTTCTGGGCCTAAAAGTATTTGATATTATATTATATTATATTATATTATATTATATTATATTATATTATATTATATTATATTATATTATATTATATTATATTATATATTAATTATATTATATTATCATATAACTTATTATATCATACTATATTGAATATCCACTCATTCAGGAAATAATGGGATTGTTCTGACTGGTAAATGATTATACTTAACCAATTCTTTTTGTTTTTTAATTATTTTATTGTTGTTCAAGTATAGCCATCCGCAATTACCCCACACCACTCACCACCACCCCATCCATCCCCACCTCCCTCCCCTGCTTCCACCCTCCCTTGGTTTTGTCCATGTGTCCTCTATAGGTGTTCCTGAAAACACTTCCCAGCTTCTCCCCCATTGTCCCCTCCAACCTCCCCTCTAGTTACTGTCAGATTGTTCTTAATTTCAATGTCTCTGAATCAAATTTTGAAATTTCATGTAAGACCATCAATAGCAAACATTACTTTAACAATATTTAAATATACTGCATTATCAAAACTTTGCCATAATTATCTGGCATGATCCTCTCAAAAATTCTTACAACATACCTATCTCGCTACTATCCACATTGTTATAGATAAGGAAAGTGAGCCATTGAGAAGTTAGACAACTTTGCCAAGTTCTACTAATGAGGAGCCATGATTTGAATTGCGGTCTCAGACGTCAAAGTCTTGACACTGCTTCTTGGGTCCCGAGATGCTGTTTGAGACAGTCTATACCTGAATCCCACTGTTTCAAGATCCATCATCCAGCCCATCATCATTTTGAAGGTCGGCCATCCTTTCCAAAGAGAGGATCTATTCTAGCAATCTTTATGTGGTCTCTTGCTATTAAAATCTCTACAGCTGAATTTAAAGAGGCCAGACCACAGAGAGGCATCTCCTTGCAGATTTCATAGTGAAAAGGCTTCAAACTAGTGGATGCGGAATCTGACTTTGGTGTTTTATCACACAGGAAAGGTCAAATTAAAGAGAAGATATTTTAGTTCCTGTGCATAGTTTTTAAATTTTACATTCTCTCTTTTAAAATTATGGGTAATTTTCACTTTCAAATACCAGAGTCTTCATTCTTTATTTGTCTTGGAACTATTACACAGCTAACATTTTTACCTTCTTTAAATTATCCTCTGCCTCCCAAATAGTGTAATTTTTGGGTTTTGGATCAAGGCTGAGTTATAGAGTTTATAAATTGGGGTAGGAGGATTAAAGCTCAGAATTACATGAAGAAAACATCACAAAACTTGCCATTTTTGCAACATTTTCTCTTAAGTTGTGGACTTTATATCAATGACTATATATTACATATATATTACAGTTTTAATTATACACATGATTATGATTGCTGCTTAATTTACACTAGATTGTTACCATGGAAATGAGAAATTTTAATTAAAATTTTTATATTAATTTTCTTTCCTTTTATGGATTTTTAAAGCAACATAATTATGGAAAAATACTACCTCAATTGTGGCATTTACATATTTGTGTACATAATGGTTATTTAGATTCTATTTAATATTCTTGCAATAGAGAGTTTCAGCTGTTTAAAGAATTGTTGTAGTTTCCAAACTAGATTTAATATTCACCTTTTCTTTCTAACGTGAACATTGAGAAATGCCTCTGCAGGGTCATACTTTTTTTTCTACACCATAATGAAAAGGTCTAGCATTTAAAAATGTTTTCGTGCTCAGGTGAATGTGTATATGACACATGATTAGTTATATTTTCCAACTAGGTAGTATTATTTATGAAGGATGATTTGCCATTGTATTTGTTTTTCACTCTCTCATTTATAAGCTCATCTAGAAGGAACTCTCCCACCCACCACCTCATAAGAACTACATCTCTTTTAGAATATATATATGTATATATATATAAACTTTTTTCCTTTGAAATAACTCCTATTACCTTTTAAAAGTATCTAGCTTTCCCCCCTTAATAACAGAAACTAAATTTTGTTCAAACTTCCAAGGCCGATGACAAACAGTCCAGCTTGGTGATATGTTGCAGAAATGTGACACAGACACTACTGTAGTCCCTGTATTTGACTTTGTCCCTTGGCTTAGTCTTTTAAGTGATTTCCTTTCTCTACTTTCCTTCGTGTGTCTGGTGCAAACAGATTGGATGCTGTTACCTTGTTCACCAGTCACAGGAGGGAAACTTCTCTCTTTGATTGTAATGTAATCATTGTTTCTATAAAATTCACATTTTTCTTCTCCATTTCTGACTGTTGTCACCCTACTCTCTCCAGGAATTCAGTGTTGTCCTTCTTGCTCTGACTTTGGCTGCTTTCCCAATAGGAGAAGATAAAATTAGCACATACTGCCTGAGGAGGACGGGAGGGGACTCAGCAGGGTGCTTCCTTAGTTCCCTCAACCGCTGGCAGGGAGTATTCACACAGGCTCCCCTGGAACCAGCTAACATTGTATTTTGTGATGAGTAATACCAGTGCCTCTGTATTCATGTATAGCCAGCCCAAGGGAAATAATACACAAATATTAATTATTTGGAGATAATAATATGTGTACAGCTCTTGATCTGTGTATACAACTCCCATTGATATTTCATTAAGAAAACAAAAACACATTCTCAGTCAGTATTTGCCTAACTTATTTTTAAAGAAGTGTGGGTGTTTTCTAAGGGGAAAGGTAAAAAGAATCACTGCTTAATAAATCGCATACATTCCTGTGTACAATTGTAACAGTTGAAATTAGACTGTAGCCTTATCTTGCTATTAATGGGAAAGAATGCTAAATTACTACTTTTTCTGTGTAAGCAAACTCTTCAAGTTAAATGAATAAATTTAATCAGATTTTAATCAGATTTTGTTGATACAATCTGGATCTGTAGAACAATCAAAACGTAAGAAAGTGAGTTATAAGATAATTATCCACATTATCTGAGGTCGAATCGAATGAAGTTTTTATGCACTTTCTCCAAGAGTATGGGGTGGCTGTGTATTATAAATGGTGTAGATTATTTTTCATCTCTCCCAGCTTTACTTTTTTAGGGTATTGAATGCAATTTCTAAACATAGTGGTGTTATATAGCCTGATTCTCTGTTAGCACTTGTAGATTCTTCTCCAGACCTCCCCACTCAATAGATATGTGAAAGTTCCATTTTACATCTCGGCTTCAGTACAATTCCATGCTGACACATCTTCTCTCTGGAGAGAAGAGTGTGGCCTGGTGGTAGCAGCACACATTCTAAGAGCCAGAAATTAGTGAGTTCTAATCTCAACACCAAGTTCCTTGGTGACTTAAGCAAGTCACTCTCTTATCCCTTAGGTTCCAAATCTGTAAAGGAAAGATGACAATGCAATGAGAGTGTGAGCAGTAATTAATGTTGGTAAAGTGTTACAGTAATTCTAAATATTATTATCATTACTTTAACACAGTTGATTCATTTGAGCAAACTCCTGTGAATTCAAACATGCTGGTTTGTCAAACTATAAATACACATGACATGTGTTTTCTATAACCAGGTATATGCTAATAGTCCTATAAACTTATAAACAGACTGTAATTTAAAAATATATTAGAAAGTCATGTATTTTTAGTTTGAGATATATTTTCCTATAGAAATACTGTCAGTCATCATCTAGGAAAGCCTATAATGTTCTGTTTTGTGATATGCATTTGCAGAAAAAAATACTGGAAAATGGTATTGGTTTTATTGTGAAGAAAAGATGATAAATTATCTTTAAATTTTTGCTTAATAAGATAAGAATGAGGAAATATCAAGAGAAGCATTAAGATTTTTAAGAGGATACTTGATGACATTGGTTTAGAAATCATTTATTCAACATCGATTCCTTCACTTATTATTTAAGAAATTTTACTGAGCATAATATTTTCCAGGTATATCCATTATGTCACAACAAATAAAATTTTCTTTTTTTACAGCTGAGTAGTATTCCATTGTATAAATGTTCCATAGTTGTTTTATCCACTCATCTACTAATGGACACCTGGGCTGTTTCCATATCTTGGTGATTATAAATAATGCTGCAGTGAACATAGGGGTGCTTATAGACTTTCAAGTTAGTGTTTTTGGTTCCTTTGGATATATTCCCAGAAGTGGGATCACTGGGTCAAAAGGCAGAACCATTTTTACTTGTTTGAGGTAGCTCCGTACTGCTTTCCACAGTGGCTGTACCAGTCTGCATTCCCACCAACAGGGCAGAAGAGTTCCCTTTTCTCCACATCTTCACCAGGGTTGTTTGTTCATTTATGGTAGCCATTCTGACAGGTGTGAGATGATATTTCATTGTGATTTTAATTTTCATTTCTCTGATGATTAGTAACATTGAGCATTGAAGTGAAATAAGCCAGTCAAAGAAAGACAAATACCACATGATTTCCCTCCTATGTGGAATCTAATGAACAAACTGAACTAAGAAGCAAAAGACTCATAGATAGAGAACAGAATGACAGCTAAAGGAGGTGGGGAAGTTAGGAGGTAGAAGGATTGAACGAAAAGGAGAAATGACTCATGGACATGGACAACAGTGTGGTGATTGTGGGGAGGATGGGGGTATAAGGGGACTAAATGGTAATGGAAAAATACAATAGAAAATTTTAAAAAAGAATCATACATGGGTATATTTCTACGTGAGACATTATTTTAAATGCTGAGAACATAGCAGTGAGCAATAAAACCCCCAGTATTCTCATAGCAAGGGGAAGATGAAAAGCAAACAAACATTATTTCAGATGACATAAAGTGCTACGAAAAAGAACAAAGCAGGATAAGCATTGAGTGATTGAGACTTGGAGGTGCTATTTCCCATGGGATACTGAGAGAAACCCTGCAAATAGATGATATTTAACCATGAACCTGAAAGCAGTAGGAAGCCAAGCACGTGACTGACAGCAGAGCATCCCAGGCAGAGGGAAGCGCAAGCGCAAAGGCTCCGAGATGAAAGTGTGTTTTGCATGTTTGAGGAACAATGAAGAGGTTGATGTGCCGGAATATAGTTTATAAAGGGTTTGTAGTGTTAGGTAATGTTGAAGAGATTACACAGGATTGGATCACACAGGGACTTCAGAATATGGTAAACTTTTCGTAGTTCATGCTGTGTAAAATGTCAAGCAAATGGAAGATTTAGAGCCTAGGATTATCATCATCTTTTTTTTT
>PVKM010018542.1:0-24958 GCA_004027735.1 Carollia perspicillata | reverse complement strand
AAAACCCTGAAAACAGCTCCAGGGAGCCGGATGTGCGACGAACGGAACATCTGGCCGAAACAGGCTGGTTCAAGTCAGTCACACAAAAGTAATTGGCTTGCCAAGGAAGTGTTCTTCCAAGTTACGGATTCCACCACCTCCAACTCCAGCAAGCTCCCTTCGGAAACATGTCTCCTAATCACGTTTGTTCAAGTCCTGAAGTGAAAGCAGGTGGGCAGACAGAAAGGGGAAGGATGTCCCCCTGTCCTAGCCTCCAGGAAAAATAGCCCAGAGTCACATACATTGAATATTTAAAGTACACCGTGGTCCTGTGAAGTAGGACAGAGAACCAAGGGTCTAACTCCAGGGCGGCGAGTTTGGGGCTAAGGATAAGGAAGGACTTGCGGTTACGGAAAGCTGTCACCAACGCGGAGGCCCTTGGGAGGCAGCCAGGCTCCACGGGCAAGTAGAAACTGGAGACCACTTCTGCAGAGCACCCTAGCAGTCCCAGTATCGGGAGTCGGGGAGCGGGGAGCCAGGGTGGTCCCTTCCTACTCTTTCGAGAGTAGGAGGGTCTGTCCTTTCCACCTCGAGCACTCTGGGAAAGGGGGCAGAATTCAAAATGATTCATTGTCCAATTTGCACGTTTTAAAGCACACACACACTCGCACGGCACCTGAAAGTAGCACAAACTTGCAGGACCCGTTCTAGCTCAGCTAGTTGGGCCACACACAACTCCTAGTGGGGCCCAGGGCACAATAGGGGCAGATCTCGTGTTGACACAGAGTGCCCCGGGGCTGATCAGAGTGCCAAGGCTGAGGCCAAAAGGGGTGAGGAAATGTTTTGAGTGCCAGCCTCGCTGCCTCCCCAGCAGAGCTCGAGGTGGGCTTGTCTACATAGCTGGAGGGGCCAGCACGACCACCAGCAACGCCCAACTAGCTGCCCCAGAAGGGAACGTCGCTTATCCCAGAAGGGCCCAGCCAGGCTGATTAGATTCAAGCTCTATTAGGGCAGAGTCAGGAACGAAAGAAATCCTAGCAAGCAACCTCTTCCAAAGACGAAGGGCAGGCAGGGGGGCCTATTTGCTGTTTGAGTTGGAGAGGAAAGGGAGGCAGCTTCGCACCTGCCGTCTTAGGCAGGTCACCCTGTGGGTGATTGCATTATAACCCACGGTTCTTAGGTATGTATATTCCTCCACCCCCTCATTTGGAGCAACAAGACACTGGCCGACGAAAGCTGGATCAGTGAGCTCTATTGGGCACGTCTCGCCCAGCACTGCACAGCGATCACCCAGAGGGCTCCGCGCACGCCCCCAGGTTGATGTGTTCTGCAACATGTTCCCTTGGAGGTGGCCTCTTTTCGCCATTTGTGTTCTGAAAAGGTATGCAAGTTAGGCCTGGTGTGAAAAACAAACGGAAAACATCAAACGAGATGTTTGAGTCCTCGAGGCATGAGGAAATGGTCCAGGAAACAGAGACAAGGACCAGCAAGCAACAGGGAACTGGCGGTGGCCCTCTGACACGGTCCCTGTGGCCAGGCAGGTGTGGCCAGTTGTGGGAATTATAATTGGAAGAAGCAAGTGAAGACAGATCATGCCTTCAGGACAAATGGAAGGAGCTGGCTACTGCCAACAGCCTTCACCAGCAACGCAGTTCAATACACCTACACATCCGCTCCGACTTGGCGTGTGCTTCAGGTGGTACTCCTGTCTCCAGAACCACATCCCCTGGGGATAGTCCTCTAATGGGGAGGCTCACCCCTGATCCCGGACCTTGGGCTGCTTCTCCAGCCTTAAGGAGAAAATGCCACTGCCTCACAAGTCACCTAAGCCACCGGAGTCCAACTTCAACATTTTGGACAAACTGAGGCTAAAGTGGGTGAGTCATGGCCAGGCAAAGCCATGGATGGCTAGACACCAGACCTCCAAACTTGCAAGTCAACGCACTTTCTCCATCATGCCTTTGGGTACCTCAGGAGTCCCCAGGCCTCCAGCTAGCAAGTGAAGCTGGTACCTACATTGCCTCTTACACTGTGCATCAGGCCACCGCCCGCTCGCCTGTAAAGCGCCCTGGTGAGAAGGAAGAGACCTTGCTTTACACCAAGGAGCAAGTGGGTTCTAGCAGCATAGGAGCCAGGTTTATTCCCCACCCACTTCCCAGACACCCGCCCTGCTCGATCCCCCCTCTCCCCCACTGGCCCCCGAACACATGCATCTGCTCCTTCAGTCAGTCCTTAATGTGTACCCGCCTGGGTGACAGGTCCTGTGCTAAGGACATACATACGGATGAGGGAGCTGGTCCAGGACCACTTTTGTCATGGAACTTCCAGGCTGGAGGGAGAAACATTAACCGAATACTCTGACTAGTCGATGGTTTGTTTACCAACCGAAGTAAGCGCTCTGAAGGGCAGACACACAGCAACTGTGTCACAGGGGCCTGACGGAGGGGTTGCCGCAGGGCAGTGCTCCGGAGAGGAGCTGACGTCTGAAGAGGGAGAAGTTGGAGCCAGCGAGCAGAACAAGCTCCTGCAGCTCCAAGCCCTCCGGCACGAGGAAAGGGTACATTCGAGGGAGCCCCACGGGTGGCTCTGCAGGCCCGAGGGCAAGGGTTCCCTAGGGATCCCTCCGGGACGCCTGTGGGCTCACCAGGGCCCTGAAAATCCAGTCCTTGCCACACATGAGAAAGGCCACCAGTCAGCCGGCGTCTCCGTCCTCTTTCCAGCACCACTGTGGCACCAGAGCGTTTATGGAATCCTAACCTTTCAGAAGTGGTTGCAGGAACGACGACACCGCGGAAGCTCGTTGGAGCCCGTGGGACTCGCCGAGGCCCCAAGGGGCAGACACGGAGGGAGACACACTCGCTCTAGCAGCATTTTTATTTACAAACAGCAATTTCAATTGACTTTATTTATACCATAAAAAAGCCATTTACAAGCAAGAAACAAGGATTCAGAACAAAATTAAGCAGCACTGAAATAGTCATGTCACAAATTGAAAACAAAATGAATACAAGAGTAAAATATCATTTGAATAAATAGTTTTAAATTCATGCTATAAAATAATCCTTAATGGCAAGTTACTAGTTGATACAGCATCCGCTTAGCTAGCTTCATTTACTTCATGTGGTGATGAAGTGTGGAGTTGTGAGGTTACCAGTTTATATTGCAAGATAATGACACTGCCGAGTCATTCAAATTGCTCAACCATTTGTAACGGAAAACAATGTTAGCCCTACTAATACAAGTGGTGAGAGGGATGGTTTTCACATTAGGAAAATGGTCATTCTCAAGGAAAGCAGGTAAGTTTATCTCTTGCTCTCCCAGGGCAGCAACCAAAGGCTTAGGCAGCAAGTCCAAAGGTTGAATTCACAGCATACTTGTCACTGAGGGGCAGCGAGAGGTCCGTTTTCTGCACCTGCCGCCAGGTGCGCTCCAGGACTCGACCACGAGCTACGAGAGCCCTGTCTGTGCAGACCCAGGGAAGAGGGGCTCTCTTCTGGGCCAGGAGGTGGAGCACTGGGCAGAGACGGTGGACACGCTCCGGCACGTACTGGGAAAGACGCGTGTGGCGTGTGACAACCATTACAAATCTGGAACAATGTGAATGACTCTGCTGAACGTTCCGTTCAGTTGCACTGAGTAATATGAAATCTATGACTTATGAACTAGATAGTTTCATATAAAGAATTTACATAATTCCCCAATACTTTCATATATAAAATTTAATAAATAACCCTGACCAGTCTAGAAGCACCATTCAAGGGGCCTGTGCCCTTGGAAAATAGTTTAGGTGTTGCATATTTGAGTCCCTTTCAGTGGAGGCTTCACAGGAAACCATTACAGAATTTAACAATAACAACACAGACACAACAACAACGAAAAATCACAGTAACTAAGAGAAAAGCTGTTAAAATAAAACACACTGATTTCTTGAAAGTAAAGCTCATTCACGTGGATGATTTCTCCCCCTCAGCCCTTGTGTGGTGTTCCTGCAAATCCTTCCTATGGCCTAGGCTGTAAAGACAAAAGTAAGAGCAAAACCACACACAAAAATGTGCAGGCCTGTGGTCTGGGCTAAGGGAAAACAAAGACGCGGTTATAACTGCTATCATGAGAAAAGACATTTGCTCATGCTCTGGAAGATTTAAAAATGATCAATTTAGTTCTACAGTATATTCTGCTTAACAGTGAAGCGACAGTATCCTTTCTATTTAAAAAAAAAAACCCCACAAAAACTGCCAAGGCAGAGCCAACTGGGAGGTTTTCCACTGACCAAAAAATTAACTTGTCTTCATATACTGTATTTACAAATAAAATTTCTAAATGTATTTACAGCTTTAGTAGAGATTAGAGGGCAGAGAACCGATTAAAATAACTGTTTAGAACCACAAACTTACATAAAGTATAAAACTCTGTCTTCACAGTTTGCACTAACAGGTAAAACCCCTATAGAAAAGGACGCCGTCACTGTCTTCACATTGTCTGCGTGTGGGAAAGGTAGCTCGGGAAGAGACTCAATTATGAACAAGCCTATAGGAACTCAGGATATATTTTACTGTAAAAGATCTCTTCACATATCACTTTTATCATAATTGATTTTTGCATTTGCCATAAATGAAACATCTAATCTAAAACTGTACAGAAATAGGGACTTTGCTTTTCGAAAAGAGCTGTTCTAAGGAGTTACACAGCGTACTTCGTCTGCGGAGACGGGACGCGAGCTTCGGGGAGAGAAGGTTTCTGTCTGCTCTGTGGTCACGTTAGTCCTCCTGGCACGTCCTCACGTGACAAGGCACAAGTGATCGCTGCTGCCCGATCCGAGTGGAGTGATCTCTTCCCCGCCACGCGCGCGGAGAGGCGTGGCAGGCCGCACGCCCGGAGAGGCCTCCGCGCGGCGCCCGTGAAGCCCTGTGGAACCTTACAGTACTGTGTTATGGCTTGAGAATTCTTTCTGAACACTGCTAGCAGTGGAAAGGGTCAAGTGTCAGCAACATGAATGGGAGCAAGTGGAACTTGCAGGATGTGGAATCGTCATTCGAGAGAAACTCAATCAATTTTCTGCCCCTTAACAGTCCCATTACAATGTTTGAACCTGAACTGTACAATCAAAGCAATGTATATTTTTGTCAAAGACAATTTTGGATAAGTCACTCTTTGGTAAACTCAAACCAGTTACACAAATTGACAAGTACAAAGAACTCCGTGGAAAGAAGGTTAAGACGGACACAGTGACAAGGACGGGACATTCGAGGTGCCTGCCCCAAGTGCTCTCTCCTCCTGCCTTGTCCGATACATCACAGAATGCTCTGGAGACCCCTCCGAAGGCCTCAAGCCTGAGAGAAAAGGAGGTTCCTTCCCTGAGCCTCACCTCTCATGTCCTTCATTTGGGCATTTCTTGTCACAAACTTAATTTTGTATCACAACACAAATTTTTGCATTTATTTCTTAAAAAAAAAAAAATCAAAGCCAAACTTATTCGCGTAAGGAAAAAAAAAGCCACAAACGTTTACCTGAAACCCCAGAATACATTTAAGTGGGTAAACACTGGGGGCCCAGCCTCCCCTTGAGGCACGTGGCTTTGACAGGAGCTGAGCAGGTGCTCCAGGGAGAGAGCGAGCCCCTCGCTCAGGCAGTCTGACAGGGAAAGGCAGAGTATACCCGATTCAGCAGAGCCGCCCCGGGAGCGGCGGGACCCAGTGCGGACCGTGCGCGGGGACGCTGCTGCGCGGCGCCGCCGTCCACACGTGAACGCACCCCGTGTGCTGAAGACATGCCACGGCACGGCCCCCACTCCCGGGGACGGTCTCGCACGAGGGCCTGAACGACTCATTTTTCTCAAAATAACCCCTCCCCCTCCCCCTCAATTCTTGGCATTTTAAGAACCAAAAAAGCATGGAAAGCCAGCAAACGTCTATTCTTGTACTTCTTTAAGTCCTAGCCTCTGAGGTTGGTCTTTCTGCTTGTCTGCTTTTAGGTGGTTTGTGCTGCTCTCTGTGGAGGAGGAGACGTGCTGGTCGTGAGGTCCAGAGCCCAGGTCTCCGGCAGAGGGTCCAGAGCGCCGTCCTCCCACAGGCAGCTGGCCGCGCACACCGCCGCCCGGCCGCTCACGAGACTGCTGTCAGAGGGCACAGTCCCAGGGCAATCTTGCGAAGCCCGTTTTGTTGGCCAGAAGCACACGGGTGAGCAAGATAGAGAACTGAGGGCACTGCCTAAAGCACTGATGCAACATTATTCCAACAGGCCTATGTTTTCACGCAGCAACATGTTTGCCAGCACATGCTTTTGAGGTCTCTTTTCAAGCTATAAACTCAAGAGGAAAAAACTGTAATTCACTATTACCATTTAATTTCACATTTTCTACAACTACTCTGACCTAAAAGATACGTAACATAAAAATAGCACCACGTGACCAAAGTAAGAAAGAGGTGACACACACAGATTTGGTGACACACAGAGTATCTTAGAGGGCTCTGAACTGTTGGTTTCTTTAAGCAGGAAACACTGAGAGTGGGGGAGCCTCGCAGGCTCTCGTTAGCACACACGATACTAAGATAGATATATTGCTTGCAATTCCCATAGAGTTTATCTTTACAAAAGTACAAATTCCAAGTTCTGCAGTTTCCCTGGGAACTGCATGTAGAAAAAGTTGCTGTGCACCTGAACTGGCTGTTTCAAAAAAGAAAGAAAGGAAGGAAAAAAACCCACAACACTGCTTGGAGAATATTGTAGACAGAACTACAAATCCCTTTCCTTTAGTGCGAGTAGTAACTCATGGTAGAGAGTGATTCGATTTAGTTACCTGGTATGTATGTTTCTACAGTACGGAATGAAGGTAGATTCGGAGGCCAGTAAAAACATTGAAAACCACTGCTCCTTTGGGGTTGGCTAATAAAACACTACACTATGTAAAAAGGTCAGCACCACGGGTCGTCCAGCTTCCCCACTGGACAACTAACAAAAATTCCAAATGGTTTCCAACTAGAGTTGAATACATTATATGGCATTTGGTTTATGTATTGTTACGAAGCAGAGCTATGAACACTGTGATTTGCTTTGCCTGCTTTTGGACACAATGATTAATATATATGAAAACCTATTAACATTCTTTCATAAGGGAAATAAAGGGGCAAAACCCTAACACATTAGGTAGGGATGAGACAGAGTCAAAAGCTCTGTTCACATTGTATTAAATTATATATTCTTCTTACATTCACCTCAACCAGAATAAAACCAAATTTGAGAATGTATATATACTATATATATAATAATCACTTTATTATATATATATATAAATTGTCTAACTACTCCGTAAAAGTAACTTTAAATTAGAAAAGGTTACCCATTTATGTCAGCTGACGGCATCTTAGTCCCTCTCCACGGAAGCGCACCGGTGGCAGGGTGTGGCGGCCCCAGCGAGAGAGTATGCCCCTCGGCAGAGAATACGGGGTCAACCAGTTGGCATAGCTAAGTCACTGGCAGATTTTGGATTCAGAGTTCGGCCAGAGAGGAATACTGTCAGCCTGTGTTTTCCCTGGATATGATGCCCTTCATGCTTTGAGCTCCTTGGGGGAGGGAGGACAAGGGAAAGGATAGACACGATGAAGTGCTCCTTCCAGAAACCTTAGAAAAACTGCCAAGAGACCAAGAGATTTCCAGACGGTTGGGAGAACTAAAGATTACAACAAAGCAAATCACAAATATGCATTGATCTCTGTGCTTTGTTTGGGTGCACCTCTTCACCATCTTAATCGGGAGCATCGGACACCGTGTGAATCTCCATCCGGGACTCTAGGGCCATCTCGGAGGCCGACGCGTCCCTCTCTAGTTTCTGCTCCACATACATGTCTGTTCTCTCAGGGGACTCGATGCGACTCCTGACTTCGGCTACCCCCGGGTGGTTTTTCCGCAGGTGCTGGTTGAGCGTGCCTTGGAATGGAAAGCACTTCCCGCAGATCTCGCAGCGGAACGGTTTATCATCAGTATGGCCCCGGATGTGGTACTCCAGTTGGTCCTTCCGCGTGTACTTCTTCCCGCAGAACTTGCACACGAAGGGGGTGATTCCCATATGGAGTCGCATATGCCTGTCCAGGCTGCCTTTCTGGTTGAAGGACTTTCCACAGTAAATACAGATCAGCCTCTCGTTGTATGGGTACCAGTGCCCTCGCACACTCCTCTCCCGGGGACTGCTCTCATACCCGGGGTTACTCATCACAGCTTCGCTGTCTGAGCCCTGCACCAATCCCTGCAGGTCACTGTGCAGATGGACAGACAGAGCCCGCTTTTGGCGGGCACGCCCTCCTCGGAAACAGCTCAGCATGGATCTGGACGGGCTGGAATTACTCAAACTTCCAAAAGCTTCGGATACGCTGGCTGGCTGCGAGGCTGCCTGGGAATAGGAGTAGGCATGCTGGAGCACAGACCCATAGGAGCCCACGTTCACCGCCACGACTTGCTCCCCATCGACCATCTCGGTGTGGTAGCCGTCGTCTCCCAGGGAGGAGCTGTCAGAACAGCTGGGCCGGTCGGACTTCTCCATCTTCACCTTCACCTCGGTGATCTGGCTCTCCCGTACCAGCAGGTCCCCTTGCTCGTGGTCCCCCTCTATCTGGACCTCATACTCAGAAACGCTCCCGCTGCTCCCTCGGTCCGAGTGCCCTTCCTCCTGCAGGCGGCTGCTGCGCAAAGCTCTGCTGGGCGTCGCCTCCATGCGGAGATCACTGGCCGCGGGCTGCCGTACCTGAGAGCAGTAGGGAGGGGAGATTTCCACGGGGTTGGCGAAGAAGCTGCCGTCTTTAACTCCGTTTCGACTCTCGGGAGTCTCCTCGGCACCAACGGTCACAGAGTCCACGTCTCCAACACTGATTTTTGAATGGATGCTCTCTAGGATCTGCGTGCACTTGTCGATGACGCACTGCATCTGAAGAAAGCTGGCTGCCGTCAGAAAACTGACAACATCCTTCAGCTGCAAGGACATTCTTCCAGTGTAACAAAATGACAGCAGCTGTTCAAACACATTGGGATTTTTAATCACTGATATTGACAAGCCACTCATGGTACTCAGTGCTGAATGGTCCCGGAAATACGGGGAGCTGGCAGCAAGGACGGCTTTGTGGGCTCGGAACGGCTGGCCCTGAATGTGGACAATGATGTCGCATAGTTTCCCTTGCAGGCGGAGCTCGTTTAGCTGGCTCAGAACGGTGCTGCTGTACTCGGGCACGTCAAACTGAATAAAACTGCTGCTGTCCATTTCTACTGACACGGAGTGCAATCTGCGGAAAGAGAAAGTTTCGTCACTCACCACCGACTCCTCGCTGAGTGCGAGCAGCAGACGCACAGGCCGGCACACTAATGCCATTACCGCTGCGGCCACTGGACCTTCTCGGTCCACCGAGCACTCTTCCTCTTACCTACTCTCGGTTGTTCGTGTCCCGGTTAATTCACCTGCAGACAAATAACCACACGATTGATTGGCCTAGTACCCTAACTGCCTGACTTTCCTCTTGATCAAAATTAAAACATACACAGTAGGGTCATTTCAGTTCTGAAAAAGCATTTGGCACAATTTTAGGAAGAATACCTCCGTTTCACCTAGTTTTGAGGATTTTTACTTTGTAAAAAAATAAATTCAATGTTCGGCCTTATTTGTACATTTCCAATTTGTGTCTATCAATACACATACAGCATACTGGAGACCATGAATGGAGCTGAACCCTGTTTAGAACTTGAGTTGTCATCTTAATGTACATTTTTGCCCCTTCAGCTCTGCACACCTGTGTACCCTTTGGGGCTGGTGATTCATAGAGCAGTGCTCAGCCCCTTTGAGGGAGTTTTTAGGGTTAGCAGACACTTGTTCCTAACACATCCATGGAGACATCTGGTCCTTGACCATTTGGAATGGACCAAATATGCTCATGGATGTTTTTGAGAGCACCAAATTTCAAGCACCTTTTGGCCTATACCAAATGTATCCATGGGCATTTTGGACAGGAACGAATGTCCCATGAGGGGTTTTTAGATAGCAGGAGCGAAAAGAATGCCAGCTATCACAAGTGTGTGGTCCTCCGCTAGTGCTCTCACACCGGCACACCCAGCACGACAGGCTGGCTGCCTCTTGCCTAGAACCCGCAGCAGTGACTCGCTCAACACTACAGAAGTGTAGACAGCCCAGGCTGCATTCTCTGGACAAAATAACAAAACTAGATCTAACTTTTATTTTTTAAAACCCATCCAAGAGAAATGTAAACACTTCCTGGGTAAGTACTAAACCAAAAGCAAAATCTAAAAGGAATAACACTGTTTAGAAAATTAAAAATCTTACATCAGATCTGTAGCAACAAAGGTTTAGGAGTGAAGTTTGCTATGTCTTCAACGTACTTGAGAATGCATCAAAAAAGAGATGAAGAAATATGTGAAAAAGAAAACAGTAAAATGTTAACAAATGTAGAGTCTAGATGGTGGGTATATAGGTATTTACTGTAAAATTTGACTTTTCTTTATGTTTGAAATTTTTCAGCATGAAATGTTGATGGTTTTGAAACAACAAACTTTAACAGAAAGTCAGTGCCTGAAAATTGTTATTGAACAATAAAGAATAAAAATAAAATCACTCATGAAATTAGAAAAAGAACCAACCCAAAGAAAGCAAAAAAGCCGTTAATATAGAATAGCATATAATTTTAAATCGCAAGACAATAGGCAACTAAATTTAAGACTCCTGCAGGAAAGGATTAATCAGTCTGGTGACTAGATCTCACCAGTGTTTATCGTGTCAGAATTTGAGCTGAAACATTTTAGTTACTAAAGAGCAATACTGTGCCCTGATTTATCTGAGATTTACAATTGAAGTCAATTTGAAATCTGTACAGAATTAACATATTTTTAGGATAACATAAACTGGCAAAATTAAATAAAAGAGAAACCGAAGAACTGAGCCCACATGATCTTCAGGCCATCCACACTGTCCTGGATGCGGATTAAAACGTTCAAAGCATTTCACTTCATATGGTACAAGTCTGATACCAGAAAATGGCAAACAGCGTAAAGAAGAAAACTGCCAACTTTACTAAGTAAGCAGATTTTAAAGTCCTAAAGGGAATACTAGCAAACAAAACCTATTAAAATATCATAGGATGGCCAAATGTAAGGATGGCTGTATGTTAGGAAATATACAAATATGATTTGCAAAATCGGTAAGTCAAAGAAGAAAAACCATATGGTCAAATCAATACGATGCCAAAATGCATTCCGGAAAGCTAAATGCCCTTTTTAATAGGGCAAAAATACTCAATAAGGTAGGAATATAACAACAGTTTCTTAATATAATAACAGTATCTACTGCAAACCAATGGCAACATCATTCTTTGAAAGGCAACATTATATCTGCACTTCCCCACAATGTATTTAGTAGTGCATGCCCATAAGCTAGCCTCATATCCCTACCTCCCAGGGATTAAAAACACATTAGCATTAGAACCCATCTGAAAAGTCCTGCAGACAGGAATTCCATCTGACTTCGCAGTCTGCAAACTCATTTAAGCGTGAAGCTCTTCTCTCAAGGTCCACATATTAATATTCCAAAGAATCAGTGCACATGCTGGTAAGCACTTTCGTGGAGGCGTTCCGGTCAGTGCCTGGGAGGATACAAGGGGGTCTGCCCATCACTCCTCTTCCTTAACATTGTTCTGGAAGTCCCAACCAAAGCAACAAGACAAAGAAAATTAATGCATACAGCCGTTTAAAAAGATGAGGCAAAATTACTATTCAAGGCAGATATAACTACTTATGTAGAAAACGTAAGATAAGCACTTCCATTAGAATTACGATCTAGTAAGTGAAGGGCTTCAAAAGTTACTGGACGTGGAAAGCCAGTTAGTTACAATGATGACAAGTTGCAACCAACAGCGCAGAACTATGTAACACCTGGGCGGGGGTGGGAGCGGCAGAAGCAGGATCTACGAGAAGAAAATGACCAGGCTTTAGAAGAACACACATGGCATGCTTCTGGCAAGACTCAATACTATCAAGATGGATATTTTCCAAAAAAATTAATCTATAAATACAATGCAGCACAATGTGTATTTTCTTAAAAACTTGGCAAAACAATTTTAAAATTATTCTAGAACATTGCTGTCCAATTAATATATGCATAATGTTTTCTAACAGTTTCACTGTTTGAAAGAAAACTATAAAATTAATTTTAATAAATTTTATTTAACCCAGTATATCTAAAACATTATCATTTCAACATGTAATCAATACGAAAAAAAATATTTAAGTCTTTGAAATCTGGTGCAAGTTTTATACCAACAGCATAACTCAATTTGGAATAACCACATTTCAAACGCTCAATAGCCACGTGTGGCTAGTGGCTACCATATTGGACAGTGCAGATCTAGAACAAATATTGAAGATGTTCCAGAAAAAGAAAAATGCAGCCATACATGTAGATGTAAAAATGTCTGATTAGGCTGTAATTCATCTGGTAAGTATGTACTCAGCGTCTTCCCTGTGCCAGGCACTAGGCACCCAGGAGAGCTACAACTCTCTTGTTATAAATTATGATAAAAGCAGTGAGATCTTTCCTAATGCGGGAGTGGCCAGTGAAGACCACTCAAACAAATGATGTTCCAACTGAGACCTAAGGAGAGGTCAGCCAGATATGAGGGGAGAGGGCTGCTGCAGGGAAACGGTCCCGTTTCCCAGACAGAAGGAATCCCGTGCACAGAGGTGAAAGTCTGCATCGGGAAGGAAGGAAGGGCCGTGGCACAGCTGCGATGAGAAGCCGAAGCGCAGAGGCCACATGGGGCTGTCGAGGCAGAGATCAGACAAGGATGGGCCATGTGGACCATCTCCAATAGTGGAAAAGGGGGAAGTCTTGAAATAGATGCTGCTTGAATAATACCAATAAATAACAGTAAGTTAGATAGATCCCCTCTTCATAGCATACCCCCAAAAAACTTCCAGAGAAAACATGTTTAAGCCCCCAAAGACAGATACCAGCAGAAGAAACGGAGATATAGCCATAAAAGTAAAAACTTATAAACCACCTTTTATCAAAAAAGGACAAGTTATTAAAAATAGAAGTATAAAACTCTCTTACAAATCAACAAAAGCCAAATATATAACCATTGGAAATTAGGCAAAGAATATGAACAGATGCTTCTAAGAAATTTAAAAAAATAGAATTTAAACATAGAGATAAAATGCTTAACAACTCCATCAATAAACAAAGGAATAAAAATTAACATGAGACGCATTCTTCTTTCTCAAACTGCCAAGACTTAAAAACACAGCCCAGCTGGCACTGTAAGAGAGAGGGGGCGTGCTCAGGCAATTCTGGGAGGCACATGTAAGAAAAGCTCTATGGGGGACATGTCTCTCTTTAAAAAAGTATTTTGCGATGATATATAGTTTTACATTAGTTTCAGGTGTAAAACAGAGAGGTTAGGCATTTATATTAAAATGGGCATTTCTCCTAACTCTGGACCATAAAAAAAATCATGGCTATAGGCACAAGTATTTATCCATAGGTCTATTCAATTATAATAGCAAAACAATGGAAACAACTTAAATGTCCAAAACAGAGTATTATTAAAGTCTAGTACACCCATATGCTGAATAAGGTTATTAAAATGATTTTAAAGAATACAAACTTGGCTCCTCAAAATGTAACCCCCTTAAGGACAGGGATTTTTATCTGTTTTATTTTATCTGTTTTATTTTGTCAGATTACGGCCGGGCACACAGTAGACACTCACTAAATATTTGCTGAATGAAAGTAACATGGCAACAAATCAGGTAACAGATCAACTGCAAATGAGCACAAGGGATCTTTCTGGTAATGGAAATGGTCTAAAACCAGATTACGGTGACAGCTGTACAACTTTATATAAATTTATTAAAAATCACTGAATTATACATGTAAGATGGGCAGATTTTATGACATGTAAGTTATACCTCGATAAAGCTGTTAAAATAGGAAGCAGTAAAAGTAGGACATTTCTGAAAGTGAGTATGCATATACAGGCATGAAACACACGGAGAAAACCACTGGAGTACAAACGGTGCAACACTCTGCAGGGCATTTCATAAAGCCCACGGAGTTACAAAGGCACGTCCTCTCTGACTGGGTAACCGGAGCTCTAAGAACTTACTACAGCATTTTCATAACAAAACAACCAAAACAAACCAAATGCCCGTCAGAAGGAGCCTCGCTAATCAGTTATGGTCCCTCCATACGAGAGACTTAATCTGTTTCAATACATACATGGTACTGTGTGGATCTGCACAGCAATTTCTGGAATGACATACCAAAACGTTAACTGCCTCAGGGTAGTTGGAAGATCTATTAGCTTTCAGTGAATCTTTTTAGACTCTTAAAATTTCTACGCTAACCCTGGCTGGTGTGGCTCAGTGGATGGAGAGTCGGCCTATGGACTGAAAGGCTGCTGGTTCAATTCCTGGTCAGGGCATGTGCCTGAGTCGAGGGCCAGGTTTACGGTTGGGGGTGTCCAGGAGGCAACTGACGCTTCTCTCGCACATTGATGTTTCTCTCCCTCCCTTCCCCCTCTCTAAAAATGAATGAATGAATGAATGAATGAAAATTAAATTTTTTCTAAATTGTGTGAATGTATTACTATATTTAAAAAACTTTAATACACCTCATCCAGTTTTTAAAAGATAAGAAAGTACCATAACAAAACCCTAAGGAGCATGAATTTAGAGTTACATGTGGTTCAAATGACACCAGCTTTCCACTTGTCAAACCATAAGTAACGTATTTTGTAGCCCTTCCGAGTCTCAGTTTCCTCATCTGTAAAACAGGGGGGCACTGGTCCTTGCGTCGTGGACTGTTCTGAGGAATGTACGTGGGGGTAGGAAGCACTTCGCACCATGGCTGCTTGACACACACACGGTCAACAAGGAAGCTATTACAGGCCTTTTTCAGGGAGCCAGGGTGGGGTGACAAAGAGAACTGCTTGGAAGTCAGACATGGGTATGAATCCTGGCTCTGCCGCTTTCTAATAAAAACAATAACGAACACCTAAATAGCTATGTGGCCATGGACTAGTCAGTTAACAGACTTCCTTATCTAGAAAAGGTCTTGGAAGAACTACTTCCCAGCCCGACTGCCTGATAACTAAACAAGGGGAATCCACGCAATACGTGTGCATACCAGCTCACACGTAATGAGTACTCACCTTGGCTGGGCGCCTTCCTTCCGTACTAACCAATCTGATCCCCTCGTGAGCCCTGTGAGGGAGATGCTATGACTGTTCCCATTTTGTAGGTGAAGAAACAGGAAAAGATGTTAAGACGCATGCCTAAGGTCCCAGAGCTCAGAGGCAAACTCAGCCTGGCTCCAGAGGTCGCGCTCATGTCCACACCAGACTGCTTGCAGGAAACAAGCCACTGCCTGGCACCTACCAAGTGCCCAAACGTCACCTGTGCACTGCATCGTCTTCACGACACAAGGGTGTGTAAACAGTGACTTTCGACATTAGAGGTCAAAAGGAAGGTGGGTTTAACTTTTTAAAGGGAAAGAGTCTTGGGCAAAAGCCAACAGAAGAAGGAAAATAATATAGTATTTCTGTGAGAGTCTGTAAAACTGAAAATGGCTCTACGATGAAGCTCCCTCCCCCCATGTGGCCTTTTATCTTCCCAAGAAAACTACACCTGAAAGAACATCAGTGAAGAGAAGAAAACGAAAGAACACGATTAACACCTACGAGAGGGATTCCATTTTTCTGCAAAAACGAGAAAGGAAACGCTTCACCCCCCTCGCCTTCACATCAGCACGTGCGGGGAGGCTCAGCCCCTGCCTGCCGCTGTCATCGAGCAGCACTCTTGAGTAGGAGGCTTCGAAAGCACCGACACGCAGGCAGTTTGCAGGTCATTTCAGTCCCAGGCACATTCCCGGGCTGGAGCGGGAGTCACAGATAGCATTAAAAATCACAAGTCTACCCCCAATGCCCTGATTTATGGAGCCCAGCAAGTGGTCCAAAGGCAAAAGAAGTCGCACCCTCCCACAGAGACGCCAAACTCAAAGGCGATCTGACAACCGTCCGGATCAGCAGTTTCCCAGCTGGGGCCGCTCGCTGGTGTCGTGCAGGTCTTGGTGTCTCCCCTATGTGGACTGCCAGTGGGCCCACACCTAAGGTGTTTCAATGTTCAATTGCTTTGTCTTCAAAATAAAATATCTATGCACACGGTCAAACTTCAAATCACTGTAGAGAAAAATACAAAATGAATAGCAAAGCTCCTCCCCCAGTTCCTCTTCCCAAAGATAATCACTGGTTAAGAGTTTGGGGGTTCTTTCAGAGAAAGTTGTAGACATCTATCAGCATAAACCGTCCTCTGCTTTGAAAAGTCCGTCCACAGCAGCACAAATTCACCTACTTTAACCTTTTCCGTGGTTCATAGTATTCCACGGTTGGCTGCGTCACGATGAACTTCAGTAGTGCCCGCTGGATACCAAAATGGGAAACAATTTAAGTAGTCAGAGCATCGCCTGCCAGCAGAGGAAGTGCTGGATTTACTTTGCATTTCAATCAATAACGCCACATGACCTCCCCAAAGGGGGCGGCGACCACCCTGTCACCAACAGCACACACAAGTGCCTCGGCTCCCCGAACTGCCAATAACAGTCATTAAACTTTCTCACTTTTGCTGAACTGACAGATTAAAAAACAGTATCTCATTCTGATGTGCCTTTATTTAATTATAAAGGAGGGTGATCGTCTTTCCTCGTGTTTAGCGGCAGTTTGTCTAAGTCTGTCTCTGAATTGCCTACTCATATCCTTTGCCCATATTTGTCTTTTTACTAAGTTGTCAGAACTCTTTGCAAATTAAGGAAATTAGCCTTTTGTCGTATGTGCTGCAAGTACGTATTAGATTTAATTGCAATCACTAAATGGCACACTGACTGGGAATTTAAATTATTTTTTTACATTTGTAGGAAATATTCATTCCACTTCAATCTTCTGCATGCACGAAACCAAAGGGAATTCAAAGGCGAATAAGCGTCCCTGTCTTGCAGTTCGGTACAAGCTTCACGCAGATGCATCCCTACTCAGACGTGTGGGAATGGAATTCCTTTTGAGAGTGCAGAGACGTGATTTATATTAGTTTTTCATTTAGACTAAGTTTGCAGCTGCTTCAGAAAACAATAATGAACTTGATTATTCCGCTCACTAAATACATCGGAGTAGTGGTTTTTAATTCTGCAGATTACTCACTGGTCTTTCCGTCACATTATATTGAGCAAAACACCCACCCCCTAACTAGGCATTGGCATTGCTGTATCTTAATTTAAAAAACCAGCATATATAAGCTACTTTTCTTCAATGCTATTCATACTTATTTGAACAATCCTTACTGTTTTTGTTTGTAAAAACGATACTTTGGATAAGAATGTGAATGCTTACTCTAAAAAACACGCGTGGAGAGGACCTGGCGGGAACGGGCTGTTGGAAAGTTCAGAACCGTCACTCCTCTGCTTCATCACCCCCTCTACCCCTCCAACTAATGCACACGCAACCTGCCTGCTCTTTCCATCTCTTCTCCTTCTTCTTCAGATTTTATTACTTATTTTTAGACAGAAGGGAAGGGAGGGAGAAAGAGAGCGAGAGAAACATCCATGTGTGGTTGTCTCTTCCACGCCCCCTCTGGCCCACAACCTAGGCACGTGCCCTGACTGGGAATTGAACCAGCGACCCTTAGGTTCGCAGGCCAGCGCTCGGTCCGCTGAGCCCCACCAGCCAGGGGTGCTCTTTCGATTTCTTTAACATGAGAATACTTTCACAACCCTGGAAGCGGCTCTCACCTCAAACACACCCTCTGCCGTGGTCTGACTCTGGTCTCAACGGTGGGTCCTGGGAAGAACCACCTCTGGTGTGTGCAGTCCGAACGTCTGTCCACTTTCACGTGTCCAACCACTGCCACAACAGCCTCAGCAACTGTAAAAAGGGATTGCTGCCACCTGCCACCACACCCCTTCCCCTCCCCTGGGAAAGCACATCATCATCACTAATAACCAACACTTACTGAATATCCCATACGTGCCACGCATGACCTTGAGGCCTTATGTGTGTTACTCCACCAAGTCCTCCCGGCCTTCTCCCGGAAGACAGGTATTATTCCTCTCACCTCAGAGAAGAGGACACTGAGGCTCCGAGAGGCTAACGGTCCCAGGACTGCTCTAAAGTCTGCCCGTCTAGACCTGTGTGCAGTGCATCTGCCCATGGGGAGTGGGAGGACCAGCAGCAGGAGGCAGGAGGAGCTGAGGGAAAGGTGGGATGAACAGAAAGCTTGCCCCAGGTTACGTTCCTGCCCGAGGGTGGTGGCCAAGGAAAGGGACAGGGACAGGGACAGGTGGCAAAACTCTGACTCCGACCCAGGGCTATTTCCTCCTCTGTGAGTACATTTCAGTAATAACCCATCAAAATTTCAAAAGCACATTCCTCATGACCAAGCGACTTCAGCTCTAGAAATGTAGTACAGCCCCCTTTGTAGACCAAAATCACCAGCTGAAGTATATTATGTCTTCCATATCTACAGCTTTTATCCCTGTTTCCCTCAGAGCCCCTAACCCTGACTGATTTTACCAGCTTTAAGTAAACAGCTATTTTTATGTGCTAAAGCCTCAACTAATCAGAAACCACTGATCTAGGGCTCAAGTAACTGGTTGTTTTAATGTGTGAAGGTGAAAGTCACAGACAGCAGATGCTGCCAAGACACAGGTTCAACCCAAGTTCAACAGAATTCAAAGCAGCACTGAGACTGGTCAAAAAGTAAGAGCAGACATGAGGGGCTCTCCAGGACTGACCGAGCACTGGCGACACCAGCAAGGCCAGTGCAGGCCAGGGGCAAGACAGAACCACAGTGGGGTAAGGGGGAGAGAGACAGAGAGACAGAGAGACAGAGAGACAGAGAAAGCGCACTCGAGTGAATGAGCATGAGCGAGTGCGCACTGGGGAGGAGAACAGACACCTGCTGGGGAGTGAAGGCAGACTGGGCGACCAGAGGACGGAGGCCATTTACACAGCGAGGCACTGTGGGCAAGCCACGGGAGAGTGGTAGTGTCCTGTGAGTTACCATACAAGCCAGACGGCCCTCCTTTTTCCTGCAGGAAAAAGCGAAGGAGAGGGACCCTGGAAATCAATACATATACATGCTCTGAAAATTAAGATCTGACGCAAGACCACATGACGACCAGATTCCACCCAAAAAGCTGCAGAACGTATCACTGCGCCCGAAGAGCTGCTGTTCTGAAATGCCACAAACACGGGAATGACACCCCAATCCAGGCTCCAACACTCACTAAGAATAAGTACACTTTGACCGGGAGCTTCAGAGTAGAAAAGTCACTTCGCACCCTGGCTGGTGTGGCTGGGTCCATTGGGTGCCGCCCTGCGAACCAAACGGTCGCCAGTTCGATGATCCCCAGGAGGGGCACACGCCTGGGCTGCAGGTGGGTCTCCAGTGGGGGGCACATGAGAGGCAACCACACATTGATGTTTCTCTCCCTTCCTCCATCCCTTCCCCTTTCTCTATAAATAAATAAATAGACAAAATCTTTTTTAAAAAGTCACGTCGCAACAACAGGGACACCAGCTGAACCTTAACAGACACGCGCTGACTGACCCTCAGAGGGCCCACAGGTACCGGTTGACCGCCACCCTGCTCTTCCTCCCACCCCACTCCTCTCACTGAGTTTCACGCAGGAGAGGCAAAAAGGCAGTGACTGCCCCTACATATGCCAGCACCATCGGGCCGCACAAAACAAAACGCCCATCAACGGGGAATGCGGCTCCCTGAGTTTCCACATGTGCTGCGTGCTTACCAATTTCCTATAAAGCACCGGAAGGTTTTATTATTGTCCACTTACTGTCATTCTATTCTTACAACAGTGTCTTTCAAAGACTTGAGTATCACCAAAAGGTAATTAAAAGAAAGCACAAATGGATTTTTTACAACGACGACATAAGGGCCTTTCCAAACACGACCCGAGTCCCAGCAGCTGCAAAGGCAGAGACAAACACACCTGACAACATATTAGTTTATGGCCACAAAAAAAAATTCCCTTAAAAGATAAGAAAAATACGTGCACATGTGACAAAGGGCAACTTTCCCAATTCCTTAATTGATATTATAAATCAAGTGGACTGCGGTGACACAGAAAATCTTACGGAAGAAGGGGCGAAGGATATTAGCAGTTCAAAAAACAAAGACATGACCAAAAAAACATGAAAAGATGTTGGGCTTTATTCCTGACTAAATGCATGCGAATTACAAAAAGAAGAGATGGGTACGATTTAAACAGATCGGAGTCGCACACGTCTGAAGGGAGCTGGCAAGTGTGATCCTGGGAGAGAGCGTGGCAGTAGCGACCGGAATGTGAAAGAAACGTACCACTGATCCACAACTAACTGCTAGGAGTTGAGTCTACAAATATACAAATACATACAAAAGTTTGCTGAGATGTATGCAGTAAGCACTTGTATTGGCTTTAGTGAAAAATAAAATAAAGCTGGGGAACAACCTCAAAATCCCCAAAACACTGATTCAAAAAACCAATCAACAACGAAACACTCACAGCCATTACAAATAACAGATCTAAAAATAAATAAATAGATCTGTACGCTGTGACAAGAGCTCTGATATTTAGCCCATACATATAAATAAGAGGGGGGGGTGCATGTGTGTGTGTGTATATACGTGTGTGTGTACATATGATTCCCTTCGTGTACTCTTCTTAAAAGAATAAGCAGATGCCACTGCAGCCATTGTAGAAGCAATCACACGGAACTGTGAAAGTTGGTGACTTCGGGGAATGAGGACTGAGGACTGGTGAGATACAAGGGAAACAGACTTTATTTTATACTTTTTGATTTTTAAAATCACATAGCTGTATTATTCTTGCCAAAAAAACTTTAGACATGTTATAGGATTTTATCTAAAAACATAATTTTTTAAACCAAAGAATCTAGAGAAACATAGACTAACAAATGAACAATTATTGTATCAAGCAATTATAGAGACAGAGACAAAGAACAATGAGGAACAATGATTAACACTGATTACTTGTGACCAAAAAGAGATTTTTAAAAATCAAAATGAACAAAGAAAAACTGCATGGTGGAAATAATATTTGAACAGGGCGCTGTACTTAAATGGAACACAAAGAACACTCCAGATGGAAAGAACGGGAAGAGCAGAGAACAGCGGAGTGAAAACGTCTGGGGCAGTGGCCAGGGTCCAGGAACAAGGGGTGACAAGGCAAAGAGGAGCACCACGGCTGGAATGTGGGGGGCCCTGCATGCTACAGTGGGAGCCAGCCCCGACCCGGCAGCAGCCACCGTGAACGCGGGTCTAGGGAAGGACTCGGCAGGGCCTGGAGACTGAGGGATGCTCTCCATTCTCGGAGGCAACTCAGTGCAGCCTCAGACAAGCTGAGTCCAGGGTACCCACAGGGCGTCTGAGAAGTGTTGCCCAACGAACAGTGGGAAATACTGGGCTGGAACTGCAGAGAAACGAGACCCGGAGATACCAATCTGCACTAACTGAGAAAGGGTGTGGTAGGAGGTTACTCAAGAGAGAAGACAGGAAAGAAAAAAAAAAGCCGAGAACAGAAAAGTTGCTTGCTCCTGCAAAGGAACTATAACATGATATCTCACGAGAGAGGCAGCACCCACAGGAGCCCTCTCCTTAACACGTCATTCACTGACTGGTAACATTCTGCATCATGTGTTTTGTTAAGCTGTAAGGAAATCGTACGTTGAAAACCAAAACCAGTTACAGCCTCTCACACTGCTGACCTATTTTGAAGAGAACCTGAAGATGAGAAAGGACATGCAAACGTCACCTGGGCAAAATACCCACATGGGCCAAGGTCCCTCTACGACATCCTTAGGCAGAGCCGTGTGGCCATTTCCCTGTGACAGCTGAACAACAGCGTACAGGCAACTGGCGATGGGCTGATTTTACAGAGCCTCCCTCCCGCACCGCTGAACTCCCACACGCGTGGTGCTGAGCTCTCTGAGGGCAGGGGCTGCGTGCCCAGAGCCCAGCACTGTGTCTTGCAGACAGAGGTTCTCGGCATATGTCAGCTGATGTGGCCTAAACCGAGCTGGTGGCTCAGAACCCACGACTGCCCCGCAGCTGCACCCTCAGCTTCCGACTTTCCCTGCTGAAGACGAAAGAGATGCAGGGCCGCCTCTGCCAGCAGGCGGAACCTAGCAAGGCGGCTCCTTCCCCCTTAGCCTATCAGCACTGTAATGCGCTCCGCTGCAGCGAAAGACACCCGGTGACACCTCCAAGAAAGGAAGGCAAGGTTGCAAACTGAAACCTGTTTAAGGCGCCCAGAGGTACCCGTTATTCTCAATCAGGATGCTCGTGATTCCAAACCCAGACGTGTACCTGCTGGCTTCAGTCACTTGCTGATACTAAAGACACAGCTCAGACGGGGCTTTCCCGATCAGGCACTGGAGACTTGACAATCCCTGACTTCCACTCTCACACAGAGAGCCATTAAAAAGACCCCAGATGGAAGCACAAGGGACAACAGGCACGGGGGCAGCAGTCATAACCACATCAAAATCACTTTCCTAGGTATTTCTGCCTGGGTCTAGATCCAAACTAAAATTGAGCTGTCACGCATAACAACCTAACCCTTTAGAAAGCAGCAACCGAACCACACCAGGGCTGCGGGGAAACATTCTAGTGCTGCTGAAACCCCAGGCAAGAAAAAAATAAATAAAATGGCATTCTGCAATGGATATTCATGAAGCACTCATTCTAATTTAAAAGGGAACAAGTCTAGAGTTCTTACTGCATTAATTCATAGGAGCCTGAAAGAACATTTTTATCCAAACTGTTAGATTTCCTACCAAGGCGTTAACATTCTCCAAGGCTGCTCAGATACACTAATTCTGAGAGTGCAGTTTGGTTTCACAGTGAGATCTGTCTTCCAGTCCATGTAGAACATCAGAAGCCTCTTCTGTGCTTTCCTAGCGGGGCAGAGATGGCCTCTTCAACCTTTCTGGCAACGCTGAAAACCAAGTGACTGCGCTCCTACTGCGTACTGTATGCTAAGTAAGCTCGTTACCCGCTCACTGGACCTTCAGGACAACGCTGAGAAGGGCTGCAACCATCCCCGCTCCACAGACGAGGGCACAGACTCAGGCTGCGAGTCTTTCCCAAAGTCACTGAGACGGGCCGAGCGAGGATTTGAGCCTGGATCTGTCCGTCTCCAGAGCCAGAATTCTTAAGTCCTGTAAGAGTGAGATTTTAATTCAGGCACAATGGTGAGATGCAGGGTTTTTACTGGGGCTGGACTTGCACTGATCAACTCTGAGTGGAGAGAGAGTTTTTATGTAAGGGTGTGTCAATGCACCGACACGGTGATAACGAAGGGGTGCAATCTGCTGTACTTGGAGTGTGTACCCATTTATCTGAGCAATATCCCCTCTTTTTACTTCTGTCTACGAAGTGGGCAACTAGATGTTTCGAACTGCAATCGTGAATTAGAAAGATTTGTTTCAAGGAAAAGAATGAGCTTTCTTGGGGCGAAGAACTCAAAAATGGCAAGGAGCAGCGCCCTGTATCTGCTTGCTGCTGCCATCACAGGGCGCCCTGGACCTGGAAAACGCTTCAAGTCCCGCCTCTTAGAACAAAAGGATTAGGAAAATTCACCTTGAATTATTCTTCCATGAGGTCTTCCACGCCATCAATACCAACCAGAAAAATGACCATCAGAAATTAAACTGCATCAAGTTAATGACCTTCGCTAAACTAAATTCAACACTTTGTCAGTCATGAAACACGAACACAAATAGTCTGAAAAACATTAAGCAGAATTTACACAAAAGTAACATGAAAATTAATAGGAATGAGACATACTGATGGCATTCTAGACTCATGGTGGACATTTTGAACAAGTGCTTAAGCTGGAAGGCAGAGCAGGATCTGGGGACGCGCAGAAACCCGCAGCTCGGCAGGCACGCGGAGGCTCAGAGCTCCACCGCTTCCCCACCCTCGCACATGTACGCCTAATGTTAATAATGACGGCGATTCAAAATGCACTAAGCAGTTACTGGGCACTGAAAACCCAGACCCACCGAGCCCCTGCCCTTCTGCTCCACGGGCGGTCTCTGTCCTTCCAGAGCTCACCTCGGCACACCTGCGTCACTCACCGTTTGACAGGTGCACCGCCCAGTCCAACTCCCCACCTGGCACTGTCCCCAGAGTGGGTTGCTTTTCATATATATATATATATATATATATATTCTCATTTGAAAGCTGACGGCAACCCATGAAGTAGATTTTATCCCCACACCACAACAGATGAGAACACAGAGGCTCAGAGACACCACATGAATTGCCCAAGCTCACAGAGCGGGTTAGTAGCCTTGCTGGGGTTCAAACCCAGGCCTGACGCCGAAGCTGTGATGAAAGCTGGCGATCTTTCTTTCCCCACAGCCTCCAGATAAAGATGTACATGTGTTTATCTTTTCCCACAATTAAGAGTACACATTTTAATGATTCAAAACTTTGTTTTATGCTATCGACGCCCTAAGAATGAAAACTGAAAACATCTACCTTGAATGGCAGCATTAGAGATAAGTGACACATGACAGAAAAGCGCTGGTAACAGGATGCCCTTTAAAAGGAGGAGGGGGCAACTTTTTCAAAAAAGTTTATCAGCAAAAATCAAGAAATATTTTAGTGCCTATCAGAAAAGTCCAATTATAGTATCAGATACGACAAGGTCACAGAGAGAGGTGCATTAGGACCCAGTGCCCTCAAACAACTCCCAGCCCACTCAGGAAAAGAACAAGTTTAATAAGCAAGGAACAAGTGCTGAATCCTGCGCTTCCGAGCGCCACAAAGGCCTGGGGGTAGGGCGGTCGGGGAACACCCTCTGGAGGAAGTGTGTCTTCAGCAGGGGCTTGAAGGAAGTGAAATGGAGAATTTACACCGA
>PVKM010018541.1:0-24963 GCA_004027735.1 Carollia perspicillata | reverse complement strand
GATCATCTCATGTTTTTCTTGGCACCGCCCGGGAATCACCACTTTGCCTAGGAGGCCCGATTGCTTTTGTTAGAGAATTCCACTCCGAAACCAAGCTCTGGGCTCTAGGAGCGCTCACGCTGGAGTCGTTGCCTCTAGACCCTCTCAGCGAGCAGACTCTGGAAACGCACATGTTTATGCTAACCTGCACGTACACACACATCTATGTTTATTTCTGAATCTGTGTATTCTTCTAAAAACTATGAGTTTATGCTGATACCACCACTTTCAATCCCAACAACATAATGTTCTCGTAGCCTTCTCCCTTTTCTCATTTGTAATTTCTTTTTCATGCTGGGAAAAAAGCTGGCTTTTTACTTTCTCGTTTACCATTTTAGTATACACCTAAAGTTGTTTCAGAATTGCCAGCTCATACCCCTGTACTAATTATAGTATTCATGTATAATTCTTTTCGTGTTTACTCTTTTTAAAAAAATGTTAACCCTCACCTGAGGAGATGTTTTTCATTGCTTTTAGAGAGAGAGAGAGATTGGCCCTGTTGTGAAAGAGAAACATCAGCTGGTTGCCTCCTCATACATCGATCCCACAACCTGGGTATGTGCCCTGGCCAGGAATAGAACTCGTGACCTTTTGGTCTATGGGATGATACTCCAAACAACTGAGCCACACCACTCAGGGCTTGTCTTTACTCTTATCATAGCTAGTAAAAATACTGTTTTTCCATGTTACTTAGGTTAGTTTTTATTTCCAAGCCCTTCAATGTGGTTATGTTAGTCATTTGTAATATAATTAGCTTCATTTGTTATAGTCGTATTCCTATTTGGGGGACTCCTCACCCCACATCTTGGTTGATTGTTTCTAATGTGCACAGTAAAATTCACTTTTTGTTGTATTCAGTTCTAGGGGTTTTGATAAGTACAAAGAGTCATGTCTCCACAGTGATGACATAGAGCAGTGCCACAACCACAAACTCCCTCCTCTCCACTCCTAAAACCACTGATCTGTTTTCCATCTCCATTGTTTCACCTTTCCAGTGTGTCATAAATAGAATTAGACAATAAGTGGCCTTTGGATATGGTTTCTTTCATTGAACAAAATGCATGTGAAGTTCATCTGTGTTGTTGTGTTAATAGTATTCCATTGTGTGGATGCTTACCCCCTTCTTATGACGTAATTTGTGACCCTTGTCCGTGCATCTAATGTACATATTCATACGATTGCCCCCAGCATCGATGCTCCTTGGAACTCTGTAACTGTGACTTGGAAAGTATGTTTTTTATCGTTCTTTAGGACAGAGTTTCCTTATCTTTTATTTACTGTGGTTATTTTCTACAGCCATCAATCACTTTAACATTCCAAGGCGGATTAGAGCCAGCCCTTAATTATTTGGGGTAAGATTGACAGGGAGAGTATGGATAATTGAAATCTTCACATAAAATACAAGCCTTGTAATACCTATTTCTTCTTCCCCCAACTACTTAAAGGTAGCAGAATTGACTCATTTTAAGTTTTATATCCTTTTCCTTCCTCTACTCATCCTCTGGTAGAAGCACTAATGAGTCCTCAGGTGACCATAAAAAGGAAAGGCAGAGAAAAAGGGAAAGCCCAGGCTGTGGGTAATCTGTATAGTAGATAAAAAGCCTCTGTGTCACTGAGAATTGATTGCACTCGAGCAAAATAGATCTGAGTAGGGATTATGTATCTGTGACTCATTTTAGATTTCCATTTAATGCTTGGCACTTGTTGATTCACTGATAGACTTACAGTCCGTCTTCAAAGTCTACCTGCAAGCATGCATTCTTACTCAGAAAACACCAGCCTCCTAGCTCTGTTGTCTCTTGCAGCTACGTGTGTGCTCTTCACGGCCAAGTGTGGCATTGATGTGTGGTGCTGGGGGAGTCTTCATTGTCCCAAAGCAGATATTTGTAACATACATCCACGGATAGGCATTTGTGGCTGGTCTTTTAGGAATCCGTGATCTTCTGGAAATTATATATACTAGCGTATGCACATTTTCTGGGAGGCAGGGCCCTAATTTGAATCAGATTTTTAAAACCGCAAAATTAAGGTCATTAACCAGACAGATCACCCATCCAACTCCTCTATCTAACACTGCTGCGGTAACTCTGACAGCCCTCGCATCCTGTCTTTTTAGTCTGAGAAATACTCGTTCTGGCTCGAGAAGCATTCACTACACTGTAAATCCTTCAGAGATAGTATTGAACCTATTTCTTTCTCTCCAGCACCTAGAACAGAGCCCAGTATGTGATAGGTGTTTGATAAATACTTTCTGAATGAATTCCATATTTGTAGGCTATTGATAGGCCTTTTTAGTCCATTGACATAAGAAATCTGATTAGCCTGTATTTTGTGAGACATATAATTTAATTAGTTTGCAGGAATCCATGAGGCATTGTCATATATCAGTTAATCAGCTAGCAGTAAATCACTAATGCGGAGTGAGTATAATCAGTACTTTTTTCTGGTAGTTTTCATATTTACATCATGCACCTTCCTTTTCTAAATCCCTGTGGCCTGCATTGGTGAGAAATCAGAATCTATTTCCCCCTCTATTTTGCTTCCTAAGGGCAGGTTTGACTGATCTTGAATTACTCTGTAGTGTGAAATCGTGTAGAAAAAAGTTTTATTTTAGTTTTTTAACATTGGATATAAGGTCTAAAGTACGAAACCGTGTTATTAGGCAGAATTTACTGTTCTAGCTCTGTTGATTTATGAATTCCTGTAGAGGGCTTCCTGAAGAAAATATTGATAATTTATGTGTTTTGTTATTCAAAAATATACTCGGGCTGAGTTGTGGAAGGCTGGGTGATCCCCCCTTATCTACAGGTTGGTCACCGATAACTTCAATCCATAATAATCTTTCTTTTACTCACATAATGGTGCCATTGGAAAGTAGCACATCTTTCTTTTGAGCATGTCAGTTCTGACTCCCTTGCTTCAACATTAGCCAGGAGCTGAGCGGTAGGCATCGATCAGGGAAAAGCTCAATGAATTATGCTTATTTAAGGTAACTACAGTCATTAAAATGCATATATATATACATAGATATAAATACATAGGTTCTTAGATATACCAACCTTTGCAAAATGGGATACCACGGCCTGAATCCAGCTCACAGATAACTTACGTTTAGACCATAGGATATTGTTTTTTAATTACAAATGAGCACATTTCTAAACATCAAGGTATTTCACAAAGATGGGCCAAATTTGCTAACTTTCTAAAAAGGTGGTAGAAATCATTGGTTCATATTTAAAACTTTTCCTGTAAATTTCAAATGCTTGTCTGAATTTGTTTCACCATAGGCTTTCGTGTTTTCCAAACATTTCTTTTAAAACACAAGGTTTGCAATTCTATAGTATTACAAAATCTGGAACCCTACTCTGTCTTTCACCTGTGAAAATGTTACTATTAATCCACATGCGTTCAGCAAAACTGGCACTGAGCTGCTTTTCTGGGAGAATTGATGGATTTGTGCTGCTCCGTCCACACATTCTTGGCCAGTGCCCTTTTGACCACTGGCACATACTTGTAAGACTGTCTGTGTTGGTGGTAGAGCCTGTGGTTATGGAATAGGTCCAAGTTAACTGGCCCACACAGGGGAGCCAACCCATGACCTTGACCCTATTACCACAGTGGTCTAGTCAATTGAGCTAAATAATAAGTAATTGTTTCTTAGCAATCTGGTCAAATCAGCTGGCACATATTAAGGGTCTGCCTGTGGACAAGGGTAAGAATGTCAGTGAACAAGGGAGCTTAAGATAATGGGAAAGTCATCAAGTCCTCACATCGGTTGGCATGTTGTATTTGGCCAAGTAGTTACTAAATTGGACCTTGTCATTACAACTAATTGCATTTCTGGGCAATTGGAACTTACAAAAAAAATCTAAATTTTATTGAATAGGGTTTTTTTTTAAGGATTTGGAATTTTTGGTGAATAATTCATAACATATGTACAAAAATTGGGGAACATCATGGGATGGAAAGACTTCGTAATGAATTGAAGGATTCAAGTCCCTGTTTGGTCCCAACTACCAGTGTGGCTTTAGGCAATTCCCATGACTTCCCGAGCTTTGAGAAGGGTTGGGAAAGTATGACGGCAAAGATCCCTCCAGCCTTAAGTCACTTTCTATGACTTCACAGTTTTTGAACCAATAAGAACACTGTGCACACAAAACTCTTTATAACTAAAAGTGCAAGTGGAATATTTTCCACAGATACATAATTAAATAAGTGATATTTTAAAAATATTTATTGAACAAATTTATTTTACAATATATTGGTATTTGTAACAAATCAATATGTAATATGCATATCTTATGTAGGAATCGAATGTAAATCCAATAAATAAACAACCATGATTTTATATATTACATGATAGGTTCTTAATGGAATTTTATATTTCAAAGTACTCGTGAATAACCTTGAAAATATTGCCACATCAAACAATCATTATTTTCTTTTGTCTTTTATGGTTTATGCTATTACAGTTGTCCCACTCTTTCCCCCTTTGCCCTCCTCCACCCAGCCCGCCCCCCACTTCCATGACCAGTCTCCTCAGCACTGTCCATGCCCATGGGTCGTGCATATGTGTGCTCCGGCCGTTCCCTTCACCTTCTTTCAGTCCGTCTTCCCTCTGCCATCCCCTCTTATTACTGTCAGTCTGTTGCATGATTCTATACCTCTGGTTCCATTTGGCTCATTAGTTTATTTTTTTCACTAGATTCCTCTTATAAGTGAGATCATATGGTATCTGTCTTTCACTGTCTGGCTTATTTCACTTAGCATAATGCTCTCCAGTTCCATCCATGCTGTCACAAAGGATAGGAATTCCTTCTCTCTTTCTGCTGGGTAGTATTCTATGTGTAGATGTACCACAGTTTTCTAATTGTACATTTTCTATGTTTATTGTAAAAATATATATATATGTTTTAAACATATACACAATGTTTTATTGTATATCTAGTGTATACACTGCACACACACGCACACACACACACACAATATACCCAAAGAATCCTGAAACACCCATTCAAAAGAACCTATGCACCCCCTGTTCATAGCAGCATTATTTAAAATAGCCAAGTGCTGGAAACAGCCCAAGCACCCATCAGGAGATGAGTGGATAAATAATCATTTTTTATTTGAAACATATTAATGAATTGCTTTAGGATTATTATTCATGAATCTCCTGAGTTGGGGGTCCATTAATGCCACCCTTTTAGGACCACCTCTCTTCCCCCTAACTTGCTAAACATGTTAAGTTCAGGCTTTTCTTCACCAAATTGTACATTATTCTAGTTCAATTTTTTCTTTGTCACTAATGCACTCAAATATTACTTTTATGGAACTGAGATAATGGTTGGATTTATTGTTCTTGTATCCCTGGATTGACTGGATTAGTGAGCCCACAGAGCTCAGTGGGATGGGTCCTAGAAAGTGTTAGGGTTGGTGTAAAATGAATGACAACAGCTTAGTCACACTTGAAATAATATATTGGCCTGGGCTTGCAAATAACCTTCCAAAATGAAAAACACAAATACTGTGGGTTTCTACAGAATCAAATAGGACTGCAGTGTTTGTGAAAAGGATGAGTTATTGGAAGTCGCTTCAATATTAGGTTGTGGAGTTTAGAAATACTAACCTGAGGAGACTAGAAGCATTAAATATGAAGCCAAATACAGGTTGCAGATGTGCTGGTGGGGGGTGGTGACTGCCAGCCTGCCATCATCCGAGTGATACTGCTGTGTACCCTGCACCAGCCATCCAGGGCCTCTCTGAAACACAGGCGACTGGTGACTTGTGGCAGCTTAGGTGACACTTCTATCATCTGAATAAACATGGAGCTGGGAAAAAGTAAAGTTTTCAATATCATTCCTTTTATATGATGTGATCCAACATTGATTTAATGTTTAAAAATAGCTCCAGAGATAAGGAAACCCCCGTAAGCTAATTCACATGGTTGATTCACCTACATTTTTTTTGAAGATATACTCAACAGAAATCCTATCTGGAATTTTCTACTCAGAGGCTTAGACCTCTGATTTACTTAATTATGTACTTGATAAGATAGTACATGTAATTATGTATCCATAGCATTCCTAGCATTGGTTTCTTTTATGATTCTGTAAGAACAGTGGCAGCCATTTTGAACTGTAGAGCAATATCAGGAATCGGGGGAGAATTAGTCATCTGTGATATTGAAGAAAAGAAAAATTAGCCATTGGTACGGGAAAGAGAGGAACAAGAAAATACACTTACATAGCAGAATAGTAGTTTCACAGTCTAGTGGACAAGCAAATAAGAGCCTGATGTTTTGGACAGACTATAAATCAATTTCTGATTTCTTTGGTCAAATTGTAAATCATCACTGTGCTAAGCCACTATACATTTCTAGGTGAAAGCATACTTTTATGATTGTGTGTTACTAGTAATAGCTCTTTTTGAATTACAGGTGATTAGAAAACCTTGTCAGAAGTGAAATTGTTGTTGTTGTTTAATGCTGGATGTACTTTCTTTAGTGATGTTCTATTGCTGGAGAATAAGATGATATCCATTTTATAAAATGATATTAAAATCCCACGGGAAATCTATTCCTATGAAAAAGATTACTGTCTTTTGCCCCGGCCCCTCTGCATGAAGGAAAACATCAATTGCTCAATAGCCCTTGAGTGACTGTCATTAGGCAGAGCTCCTTCAGGGTAAGGTGTCCTGGGACCTGGAAGATGCCTACAATGTTTACTCTGTGATTTAATGAATAAACAGAAATTCTATTTCAGATAATAAATTATACCTCATTTTGTATTTGGCCACTCTTTTTATTCATGGGTCTCAAACTTTCAAGCTCAAGTAAAGCAAAAGGAAAGGGAGTTTCTAGACTTTTGAAAACTGAGTAGAGACTCCTGCAGGCAACACAGACTTGAAAAGTTTCATTAGATTTGTGACTTTTTGGCCCAAATAAGCAGAGTGTTATGTATAATTTCATTTGAAACATTCAGGATAGATATTTATTTTTCTTATCAGCCCATCCATAGTTGAGGATCAATTCAGTTTTATGACCTACTCTTAAGGGACTTGCAGAATAAAAGGGATATTAACTTTACTCAAATCTAACATAAAAATATTGAAATCTGATCCTTTGCCTTATAAACTAAGTTATGGCTCAAATTTTTAAAATGATCTCTTTGTCCTAAAAGAACTCTTCTCTTCAGGAGTACAAATGGAGGTACTAATATTTGGGATTCTACCAAGGACAAGATGAACTCATGACAAAGATGAGTAGTGTCAAAACCCTAGAGAATCCAGCAACTCTCGCACAGGTCTTTGTTTGAAGCCTGAGATTAAAGAGGTCATCATTTCTGCAACTCTGAAATTAAAGGTCTAAGTATGAGATAGACATCCCTTTTTCTACAGATGACATCTTGCAGATTAATCATCTTTAATGATGGCTTTGGGTTTAAATATCATTCTAGAACTTAGCCTGGTGTTTTTAAACAAGGGGTTTCTACAGCATGAAAGAGCTGGTCATCATGAGATAGGTACCTAGGGTGACTCAGTGCCCCCACGACACTTAGATAGCCAAGTGTTCATTGCCTTTCCTGGGTGAGTAACCGTCTGTCCCCTGTTTGATCTTGCTGCGGCTATAGACATCCAGGCTGCGACTGGCAGTTCTCACACCTAGATTAAGCTGGTTTGGTGATTTGTGTTTTTGTAGGGAAAGCATGTTCTAGCTTGGGAGCTCTTGGCGGGGAGGTAACATGCTGAATTATGAGGAACCATTGGGTCCTTCTAGGATAGAGGCTATGAAAAAAGGACACAAGTGATATACTCTCTGAAATTCAGACTGTATCTGTAATTCAGCTCAGCAGTAGTTGTTGAATTTTTACTGTGTATTGCACACTAAGAATAAGAGCAGAGACCATGCTTGACTAATTAATTTACTTGTATCCTACTAGAGAACCTGGCACTAAATAAGTGCTCAGCAAGTATTGTTGAATGAATGCATGTATGCATAAACAAGAAAACATACCAAGACCCAGCCCTCGCCCTGGAGGAGCTCACACCTCAGCAATGGTTGAAATCGTGCCCTACCCCAAACACAGCTAGTAACATCAGCACAGACCCTCCTCCACTCTGTGCTCCTTCCCTGAATCCTCTCTCCATCCCATCCTGACTAAAGATCAATATGCCCACCCAAGTTTGTTTTGTTTTGTGAAAATTGTGCACATCAAAAAAATATTAAAACCATTAAGTGCACATCCTAGTAAATTCAGACATGCCAGACATTAACCCCCAACAATTCTCCCTTATTCAAAATTGCTTTCTCTTCTACAGAAAAAAGGCCCAGTTAAGAGAGCTTCTACCTTTTAAGAACAGTTCCCAACTTAGTATCACTTATTGAGAATCAATATAATAACTCTTTTCTATTGTTTAAGGTTCTCTTACCAGCCCTAACATGCATTAATTATTTTGCTTCTTTTGTACTTGTACAATAAATGCTTGACAAAAAAAAAAGCCACATAATTTAAGACTTTTATGGCACAATGGAAAAGTTTTCCACCCCCAGGAAAAAAAATTCTTTGATCTTCTCATTGTCTTCTTAGGGAAGATTTTATATATTAAAAAGAAAATAAAAGAGTCTTTTCAAAAGCCCAAGTTATACTTTGTGTGACATGCAGAAGGTTTAGAATATATAGAACATAAAAGGATATTACATGAGCTATAGAGGGTTAATGCTGTGTTCTTAATTTTAAATTTCAGATAAATATGATTTCAGCTTTGATCCTACATGGACTAATTCTTTTGTCACTCAACTAATTAATTCAGTATGCTAGAGAAAAGATGCTAATTTGGGCATCAAAGAAGTGATAATTTTTTTTTGTTTAATCAGAGTTATAAAGATAAGTTTTACTCCCACTAGACTGGATCTGGAGCTCAATCATTTTATTCATATTTAGTGCAGATGAATTCCAGGAAAAGAAAACGTGGCCTGTTTCTCTTAACTTTTGAAGATGGAGCAGTAACATCCAGGATTTCCTTTAAAATAGTCCTTTGAATAGTAATTGTACCCTCCCCCCACCAAAAATATATCAGTCATTTCTCAATATTATCCTTTTGTTCTTTACACATAACAAGTTAGAGCACTCCCATTTGTTTTTCTGGTCTTGGATTTAATACAAATTACATAGACGTTAATTTGTGATATTGGACTATGAGTTGTATTTTACATTATATTTCGAGTGTGTAGCTGAGGTCTATGGTTTCTACAGAATTTTGGTTAGCCCTCCCTGGATTTAATTCCGTTGCCATGAGTCCGTTTTTCCCTTCCCAGGCAGTTTGCTGAAATGACCCCACCTGCCAATGAATGAGCCTCACAGCTATTTCCTGCGGGGTTGGGGGTGGGGGTTATTTCCTTCTGCAGGATGAATCTATGGTCAGCGCGGAGAGAGCCCAGCAGGTTGACCACTGGAAAGCCCTAGCATTTGGGAAACCTCCCACAGTTGGTAGAAACATAGTTTAGACATGAGGTATGATCTGGTCTCAGAACACTCTTTCCTTTCCTTGTTTTTGGGTTTCTGGGACATAGAGGTAGAGAAAACGGAAGGAAAGAGGAAGAAGGGATGCTGTACACGCACAAATGAGAACAGAGCATGTGGCTACCGGCCAGAGTCAGATTTCCTGCCGTGTGATCGGTTTGAACCAGTCTAGAGGGTTATGCACTGGCCTTCGGTTGTGCTTTTACACAACTCTCGTAGCCTTCAGAGATGCTCCAAGACCCACTTAAGAGTCATAAAAATAAAAAGGAAGAAGCCACATGTTCTCCTGCTTTGAAATAAACATTTAATCAAAAGAAAAGCCTTTCTAACCATTAAGAAAACGTAAAAATGCAACAAGATCTATTTCTTTAATGCTCCTGTTAAGTATATTTCCCAGAAATCATAAGCATTTAGTCCGATTCTCTAAGGCTCTTGCCTACAATGTCTCAAAGCCAGTGAGTGCGTATGAAGGCAATTAATCAAAGTTCACTGTGCTCCTGAAGAGCATTTCTCCTCCTGGAAAGCAGAGGGATAGAACAACTTCAAACCCAGGGTGGCAGTGACAGTTAATAAGCTTCGTATAGTCCCTGTGTGGATCTGAAAATCATACCTTATTAGCATCTTTATCATTCTTGCTCACTCATTCAGGCTTATTTTCATTAATTTTACTTTCCGGCTGCTTTTTTCATGTTGTTCCCTCTCTTTCCTAACAGAGTGATGCTTTAATAATCTCACCATAGACTTTTCATTTGCTACAAAAGAAGAAGAAAAAAAACAACACTCAGCTAAAGTAGCTGTCCAGGGGCTCCCAAATTCCTTCACTGATTCTTACAAGTTGGTCTTCCAGAGACTGTTCATTCACGTCTGCCTGTTTCTAGGAAGATAGAGTGTAAGAGATGTGTGTTTTGCTTTACTGTATTTTCTGGACCTCCTAGAATCACTTTTAATGTATCTGGTATTTCCAAATTCATTGTTTCCTAGCTCTTCAGTCAGGGAAAGCAAATTAGCTTAAGGACTCCCAGGAGTTAAATTGAGCCAGAGAGGTTCCCAAGACTCTGCCCAGCAGGTGTTTTTTATCCTCGTAGGCAGAAATCTTAGGACATTGTAAGAATCCTCCCTCCCTATGCCCCCTCCTCCCCACCACACCCTGCCTCTCAGTCCTAAACAGCAAACATCAGCACATTTGAGATCTGAAGATTCCCCGCTTTGGAATGAAGAGCGGCTGTGGCCACCAATGTAGGTGTCACATCCTGGAGTTATTAGGGACAGGCCGGAGGAAAGTAGCTGGTTTAGGTTTGGTGGGAAGGTTGGCCTCACAGGAAGTAGTGGATACAGATATCGGTGGGATTAAACATGTTCGTTGTTTTTAGGGCTTCATCTTGGAAACACATACCGCAAATAAATGTCTAAACAATATGCCAAAAATTAAAATTTTAATTTGAAAAATTATTTGTTGGGCTTCAGCTGCTCAATCCAGTTAAAGAAGTAAGATTTTTAAGGTTGAGTTGTTCCTCACTTATTAAAAAAATCATCAGCTCAGCTTCTGCTTGTGAACACAGCCTATGAAGCAAATCCCTGTCTCCTTGCCCACGCCGTGGCGTGGACCTGACAGAGTGCAAACACAGCACCCCCGTTTCGGAGGGCGGGGCGTGTCGCGGCGTCCCTCCTCCCTGCTGCACAGTCACAGGCATCGGCCGCTGCAATCACACATGCTGTGGAACGCTAAAAATAAAACTGAATATTTTCCTCTCTTAATCAAGGTTGATTTACAACAAACACAAATTTGTTCATTATTCTATCAATAATATTAACATAAAAGCAGTCAATGCCCTTAGGTACCCACCAAAAGGAGGGAAAACTCTCTAATTGGTGAATTTTCACTGAATTTTTCTCAATGCATTAACTCTCAATACGGTGGGAACCATCTGAGGTAAACAAGTAAAGACCTTTGTGACATACATTTTAGAGAGAAGCAAGCGCTGAAGTGCACAAAACCATGTGAGATTACAATACATGGAAGTTAATTTCTTTGGCATATGCATATGCTAATTTAACCCAATTTGAATACATCAGACAACAGAAACCTTTTATGGGTGAATTTCAGAATAAACTATGGAAATGTAGTCAAAGGTCTTTGAACTTCTCCACCCCTGTGTTTTACTTGAGCTGTTTCAAACTGTGTAATTTATAAAATGCTAAGACAATATCATGGGCAGATTGTAAGTCAGCTAGTTACAGGGAGAATGCACCCTTATCCAAGTCCAGAAAATATTATGACTGTGAGGTTTGTGCCTTTTCACATCTGACATCATTCCAGAGATTTCCAAGTTTAATGTAAATGGTGACTTGGATCTTGTAGCCTTTTCCAAATGCACCATTGAAATCTGAAGATATTTCCTGATTGGAGAAGGAAAAATACATTCTGTTCCAAACTTTCAACTCTCCTTGGATTTGTAGTTCACCATAAATTTGGAGTAAGAGTGTCTGAACTTCCTTCTTGCCCTACTTTTTCAGCCCTCTCAAGCCATTGTTCGCGTTGCTTTTGTACAGTATGTGCACTAAGTGGAAGAAGAGTGTGTGCAAAAGCTGCATAAACTTCCCAATGGGATTAGGAGGAAGGTTGTAGACAGACACTACTTAACAGAACTAAGAAGTGAGCTAAATGATAGAACAGACATGGAAAAAGCTGGAGATAGAGTTATAGATAGTGAATATTTGGATCATTTGTCAGTGTGTATGGGAATCTGTGAAGAATTTGAACGTCATCAGTATGTAGAAAACTCAGGGAAAGAAAGAGAAATAGGAAAAAATATTTGATCAGAAATTTAGGAATACCTTACCAAGAATCTTATTAAAATCTTTATTATGTGGCAAGCAATAGGATGCTGAGGGCTTGTTTTGTTCGTTGGATTGAAGAGTTGATTCCTACCTGACAGTTGATGTTGTTAATGGTTAAATTCTATATACATAAACCATATGATGTGTAATGTCTGTTCGGTAAATGATAGAGTGAACGAATGAACCATTATTGAATTCTATTCCTCTATTGGCTGTTTAAAGGCTCCCAACCCAGGCAAAATCACACCATAAGCTCAGTCTGTTGTTGATAGTTTTCTGTAACCCTTTCTGAGGTTCTTTTCCACTTTGTGCATTCTGTTAGGTAGTGGAGGTGCCTAAGAAAGGCCCAGGATTCTAAAGGGTCCAGTTAAAGGCTTTTATTCGAGGCAAGACACTGCGACCGGGCAGGCTGAGTCCGAGCAGACTGCAGCAGCAAGGGAAAGGGTAGGAGGGTTTTTAAGGGTGTGTAGCAGACCCCTGGGGAGGGTGGGTCACCTGATGATCTGCCCCAGGTGTCTAGGGTATAGGTGTTTGCAAGACAATGTCCTCAGATCAGGGATGGCTGATTAGGTTTCAGAAAGTCTGGGAGATTGATGGGCCTTGTTTCTGGGAAAAGCTGGAGGGAAATGGGTGGGCAGTGAGGATTCAACCAGTTTCCAGCAAGAGGCCGGCAGCTATGCCTCAGTAGCTTCCAGTAATAGGGAACCTCGTGGTCAGGTATTCGACCAGTGACACATACCTTCTTTGTTCCAGCATAGGTGGTGGCTTAGGTCCTCCACGTCCCAGTACATTCTGACACATTCTACCTCCTTCGATTTCTTAATTTATACCAAGAAATCTCATTTTATGCATAGAAACCATTTCTCGTGCACATGTTGTATCATGTTATCTGATACATTAATTACCTGGGAATGCCTTCACTTCTTCTTTATCAACTCTATAAACAAACTAATTTCCTCTCCTAGCTGCTGCTTTTTCTGCTTTTTTTCTGTATCTCCTCCTATCTTATGGCCAATTTCTCCAGAGGTTCTATATATCTCTGTCTTCTTCCCTTATCAAGATTTTGTTCTCCTGCACCAGTGTTCAAGGTAGCATTATTCACAATAGCCACAGATGAATAGATAAGCAAATATGGTCTGTCCATACAACGGAAGGTCATTCAACCTTTAGAAAGAAGAAAATTCTGCCCTAGCCACGTGCCTTAGTTGGTTGGAGCATTGATCCATACGCCGAAAGGTTGCCAGTTTGAAACCTTGCCAGGGTATATTACCTAGTTTGTGGGTTCAGTCCCTGGTCAGGGCACATACCTAGGTTGTGAGTTCAGTCCCCGGTTGGGGCACATGTGGAAGGCAACCAATGAATGTTTCTCACATCAATGTTTCTTTCTCTCTTCTCTCTCTAAAAATCAATGGAAATGTGTCCTTGGGTGAGGATTAAAAAAAGAAGAAGGAAATTCTGATACATGCTATAACAAGGATAAACCTTGAAGACATTATGCTTTGTGAAATAAGCCAGACACCAAAAGACAAATATTATGTGATTCTGTTTATACAAAGTACCTAGAATAGTCCAATTCAGACGGAAAGTAGAATAGTGATTACCAGAAGCCAGGGAGGGTGAAAGGGGAGTTACTGTTTAGTGGGTACACAATTTCAGTCAGGGGTGATGGGAATATTCTGGAAATGGATGGTGGGCAATAGTTGTTGTACAAAAATGTCAATGTACTTACTGCCACTGGACTGTATACTTAAAAACTATTAAAATGGTAAATTTTATGTTGTGTGTATTTTACCACACTAAAAAAAAAACAACAAACTTTATTCTGTTCTCTGTTTCTCTAACCATTCACACTCTCATCTTTTTCCCACTTAGTAAATAAAAGTCCTTCAGTATCAGCCAAATTGAAAACCTCCTTCTTGAACATTCCGCTGTGCCTCCAGCTCCCATCCTACCAGCTATACTCCTGGCAGTGGCTGTGCACACAGACACAAAACTTGATGCTCACCTGCCAGTCATTCCAGAGATCACTCCCACGTGGCCTCCGCCCAGCCCACTCCGCTGAACCTCGCCGAGCCGATGAGTGCCTCCAAACGGCCACATCTAATGGGTTCTGCTCGGTGCTCACCTCCCCGGACTTCTCGGCAGTGTCCTTCCGCCCGTGGGCCCTGTCATCCTCCTGCAGCGCTCTTCTCCTCTCGTGCCTTGCACTGCACTCTCTTGATTTCCTTCTTGTCTCCCTGGCTGTTCTTTCCCTGTCTCTTTTGTACACCTACCACCCACCCCTACCATCCATCAGCCCTTAAACAGTGCAATTCCTCAGAACTTTGTCCTGGTCCTCAGCCCATCCATTGGGATTTTTTAAAGGCATGCTAAAATAATCGTGTTTATTTTTTTTAACTTAAGTATATTTATTGTTTATGCTATTACGGTTGTCCCAGTATTTCCCCCTTCGTCCCCCTCCACCCAGCCCACCCCGACTCCTTCAGGCAATCCCCACACTGTTGTCCATGTCCATGGGTCATTCATACATGTTCTTTGATGTAATCATGTTTAAAGTGAACTTCCGATTCCCCTCCCTTGACCCACCACTTCCAAATCACCATTTTCTCATTTCAGCGGCCACTTCTCTAGACTAAGGCCCATTGTCTTTCCTCCACACCCCTGCAGCAGGCCCAACTAGTTTTACTGCTTTTACTTACTGATTTTTGCTCCAGCAACCAGCATGGTCTACGAAAACGTACATCACACCCTGGCTGCCGTGGCTGAGTGGATTGAGCACCGTACTACTGCAAAGCAAAGGGACCCCCTTCAATTCCTGATCAGGGCACATGCCTGGGCTGTGGGCCAGGTCCCCAGTGGGGGCACTCGAGAGGCAACCATGCATTGATGTTTCTCTCCTTCTCTTTCTCCCTCCCTTCCCCTCTCTCTAAACATAAATAGATAAAATCTTTTAAAATAAATAAATAAGATAAAATGTACATCACATTGTGTCACTTCCTAAAATGACTTGGTTTTCCCTCCAACAATTCCTGAAATCTCCCAGTTTCCTTAACTAGCTTATCTGTCCCTTGGATTACTAAGAAATGACCTGCCGTCACTCTTAGAATGAACTCCAAGCTTCCCTCAGACCTGCACTCTATGGTCCTTGTCCTCTTTCCCGCTGGGTCCCATGTGAGTACCTGCTCTGCTCTTGCCGCTTCAGCCCCTCCGACCTTCTGTCACGGCTTGGAATGCACCAAGCCTTTCCCGCCTCTCGTCCTCTGCAGGTGCTGATTCCTGCACCCACGAGGCTCACCTCCCATCCCTGCGTGTCCGACCCTCTCACCTTTGTAGTCTCCGTGCGAATGTCATTTCTTCACTGAACACTTCCCCAACAGACCAATATCCTAGTATTGTCTCTCTTAACAGCCTTCATAGCACTATTCACAACTTATAATTGCATGTGTGTGTGTGTATACACACACACACACACTTGTTTGGTAACTGACTGTTCTATTATAACATAAATTCCATGAGGGTGGTGTCTGGTATCAACCCACAGCAAGTGCTATGACACAGAAGAGATGCCTAATAAATATTCTTAAAACAAATGCATGAAGGAGAGAAGAAAAAAGCAAGCAAGCTAGTTTTCCATGAAGCTGTTTCATATAACCTCTCTATAGAAATGAACAGGGACAGGTGTTTTAAACAAACTTATAATTCATGAAAATCTGAATTTACATAAAGGGTATGTTGAAAGGTGATTTTTCTACTTTACAAAAAGATCCATCATAAAATTCTTTAAACAGCCTTCCCAGGTACATGGAACATAAGATTTTATTGATTAAAACCATATGGTTGCGCAGAGTTTTTCAGGAAAATATCTTTTATAGAAAGCAAGGTTGACCTATAAGCAATTTCCTCAAGGCACCTAGCCCAGAATGGCCAACTCTCAAATTTCCTAGCTAATAGATAATGGGAGGCCTGGAATGCGGTGGATATTTGAAACCCTAGAATGCAAAATAGTAATTTCAGCCATTTAGGGCCCTCGTGATTCTCCTTACAAAACTAGCCAATGGGGAGAGGAATCGGCGTATTCCAACTTCCGTCAGTCCTCTCTCCGTGTGCCAGGGAAAGTAAGGGTGGCTGTGAACTGACCCCCAAAGAGGCTGCTCCGAAAAGCAGAACACAGCTTGTAAAATCTACCGCTGGTAGTTCAGTTATCTGATTGCAAAACTGGAATAAAGAAAATCAGCGTGAATAAATAAAATGCGGTTAACTTCTCTGGGTCTTAATTTCCTCGTCTGAACAACATGGGAGTCCTTTTAAAGATTTTATTTTTGCAACTTTGTTCTTGTGACTGTTCTCCCTATATAATAAAATAAATTTCTCAGCTATTGCTGCCCGTCTTATTGGAAACTTTAGTAAACGATCGTGAACTTTGAATCAAAACAATTGTGATATTTGTGGAATTGGTTAATTTGACGGTTATTGATGACTCTTGCTAAGAAGAAATGCTTTGTGGAATTTACTTAACTAGCCTTTTCTTTATCACACATGTTTCACTGTGATGGGAGTATCCCAAGCTGTTCTTGAACTGCAGTGCAAGTGAAGTATTGTAGCTGCAGGAAGGGAAAATGCTTTACTGGTTGTAGTAATAAAGGTCAAGGTAGACTAGGGCATAAGGTTGTTTCCCCCCTTCAAAAACAAGACTACTCTTGTCTCAGAAAATCCAAAGCCTCCAAATTTAGGAGATATTTAAGAGATGGAGAAAAAACAAGCCTAGTATCTATAGAGTTTTGATAATATTTTTGCCCTTATCCACTTTCTGAGGCACTATTCTACCCTCACTTCCTACAATTTTTATTTTTTGACCAGATATTACTATATTTGATGACATTTTGAGGGTACTAAGGTATTGACTTGTTACGTAAAGAATTTTAGAGTGATAATGTTGATTCCTAAGACTCTTCTGCATGGGTCTGAAAAACTAAAGAATATATTCATGGAAACACATTATTTAGATAGCTCCTGTTTTGTAGCTTAAAGAGAAATCTTAAATATACCAACAAATCTCAATTATATTTGAAGGTTAATGTTCTTATATTCTGTCTGTATTTTTTGTATCTTCCTATTTACGTCTATAAATGATATTAGGTTATTTGTTCATTGAGAAAGATTAGACTCCGAAAGGGAGATGGTAAAGAGAGAGAGAGAGAGAGAGAGAGGAAGAAATGTAGGATACATTTTTGGTGGATAATGTAGTTAAAGCTGATGCTTGATCAACTGAGATCCCAAAACTAGACTGGATCCGGGGGGCGGGGATGCAGTGGGAGCAGAGGCTGATGGAGAGATGGCAATGGGGAGAGAGCACGTTCATGAAAGAGGATTTGTTCATTGGAATTATACATTTAAAAATGCGCAGAAGAGTCCAGCCTGGGAGCGACTTCTGAAGAGAGCAGGAAGCCGTCTGCACTGTAGTAGCAGGACTGTGGGTGTGAGCAGTGATGTCTTCCATGTGTGGTGCTTACAGCTGCCACTTGACTAGCAGCTACTGCTTTGGAGTGAAACACAATCTAGAAAAGAAAACAAATACGAATCCATTTTTATGAAATACAAAACAAGACACGAGTGTCTTACAAGGTCCCCCTGTGAGGAGATTCTGACTCACCGTGTGTTTGTCAGGATGCTGGGGGACAGGAATGGGAGCTGAGCGGGGTGTTGGCAGTCTTCCTGAGACTATGTAAGCTGAAAAATGTCCTTAGGTTAGAGGGACTTTTTTTCCTGGCTCTCAGCAAAGCATCAAGTCATTTTCTCTTTTCATAATGTGTGTTGATACCAAGACCATAAGAGATTGCTTCCGAAGGAAATATCTATTGGGAAAAAAATGCCTGTCATTTAAGAATGTGCCCTACTAATAATTTAATAGCTTTTTTTAAACGTCAAATGTGCAATTATGTTTTCCTAAACACGCTAAGGAAGCACACTGTTCTTGTAAAGGAAAACCTAGTACACTCTTGGCTGTGGCTAGGAAGGTCAATTGGTACAGTCACTATTGAAAACAGTAGGGAGGTTCCTCGGGAAAGGAAAACTAGAAGTGGCATGTGACCCAGCAATCCAGGATCCGGCATATTTTGAGCACCTAGCCAGAGGAATTGGAGTCAGAACCTTGCTGAGGTGTCTGCGCTTCCACATTCATTGCGGCAGTAGTCTCAATAGCCAACATATGGCAACAGCCTAAGTGTCCGTCACCAGACAAATGGATAAAGAAGATGTGGTGTACAGAGGGCAGGGCAAAAGTAGGTTTACAGTTGTGGGTACCCAAAACACAGCAATTGTGCTTGTATTGTTATTTGTTAATGATTGTCTTATTTTCTGTACGAACAACTGTGAACCACGTTTGCCCCACCCTGCATATGCAATGGAATATTATTCCGCCATGAGAAAGAAGGACATCTGTGGTTTCCAACAACTTGGTTGGACCTTGAGGGCATTATGCTAAGTAAAATGATTCAGACAAAGAGGACAAATACTGTATGGCACCACTTATATGTGGAATCTGAAAAAGACAAGCTCAGAGGAACAGCGCAGAGTGGTGGTGACCAAGGGTTAGGTGGTGGGGGAAGGTAAAGATGTTGGTCAGAGGGCATAACTTCCACCTGTAGGATTCATACATTTGGGGAGCTAATGTACAGTATGGTGATGATAGCTAATAAGAAAGTATCATGTACTTGCATCTGGTCAAAGAGTCAATCTTCAATCACCACAAAGTAGAAGAGGTAAATAAACTATATGCTTGGATGAAATTGGTAGCTATGTCATGGTGGTAATCATTTTGCAACTTGTAAATTATCAAATCAACACATTGTACACCTTATATTTACACAATGGTAGGTGTCCATTGTGTCTCAATAAAAGTGGAGGGAAAATAGGGCATTGTGATTGCTGCTGCGCTCAGTTAACAACTGTGCTGGGCGCCGAGGAGTGCCAGAGCACACGAGCCCTGGACGAACCTGGGAGGCCTGTGGCCGTAGAAGAGACTGCCTGTGCTGTGAAGGAAAGAGGGCAGAGGAGGAGGCAGCCCAGGTTCTCATCCCAGCCCTGTCCTGAACTTGGTGGCTGGTCTTGGTCAAGGCCCAGGGCCTCTCAGAGCTTCCGGTTCTTCAGCTGTAAAACGACAGCATTGAAGTAGATGTTTGGTAAGGTCACTTGTGGCACCATCATGATATGATCCCGTGAGTTCAACCTTAAATGTCAAAACCACTCAGGGTCCTGGAGGCCTGTTTAGGAGGTCGATCAGTGTTTACTTATATATTAATGATAACCTTTCAGTTCTTTAATCTCTGCTGAATTAATGGTTTGACATTTTTACTCTTTAGCCGCGTGATTTTGTGCACACTGCACAATCCGTATCTGCGTGGGAGAAGGAGGGTAGAAGGAAGAGAATTCAGTGACTGTGATTTTTCTGCTTTCAGTATCTTATTTTACTTCTATTTTATGCAACATGATCTTGTATAACTTAGAGGAAAAATTATGGTTTAATGAGTTCATCTCATAAATATCTTAAATTTACCACAAGAAGAACATGATCATTGTTGACAGTCATCTTCCCCTTCATGTTCCACTAGATTTGGAAAAAAGAAAGACGACAAGGCTGGCAAGGCCGAGCCAAAAGGCCCCCTGAAGCACGGTGGCCTGAGGGAAGAGGAGCTGGAAAAAATGAAGGAGGAGCGGGAAAGGTGAGCAGAAATGCCGTGCCCCTGCTCCAATGAGCCCGTGGCCCGTATTCAACTTGCTTATTGCAGCAATCGACTGGAGAAAGTTTATCCTAAGAGGCATAGAGGTCGACTGATACAAAGGGAAAGGCACCTGATATAAAAGGAGACTGCCTGTCTTGGGGGATTTTTATTATATTTTGAGAAGAAATTAACTTCATGTTTTTATTATATCATTATTTATAATTTCATAATATGCTACCCCTGGTTTTGACTACCTCAGTGCATATGTTCCCTGTGGTTTAGACAACCAGGTTTTTTTTTTTAATAAAAGATCATTTTGATGTCGTTATTTAGGACTATCATATTTCCGTAGCCTGTTTCTAATTTTTGTCAAACTGTTGTATGCCTTCTTAATTGTATTCTGCTAAATCCATTTGGGTACTGCAATTTGAGAAGTCCATGTCCTTCTTTTTTTAAAAGCCAGTGTCTTTTATTAGGCTATCAGCAAGTTGCAAAGTATGTTGCCCATCTGTTAAAGGCCCAGTTCCATTTGCTGAAATAATGACAGTTTGTAAGGGCTGGATTCTCCTGTTGGAGGGGCTTAACGTTCCCATTTGGGCAAGTGGTCCTTCGCCTAACTGTGACGTTAACTCTGGCGCTTCTCCCACGTAGACGTGTAAATATCTGACTTTGAAACGTGTCATCGAATATTCATGTTTCTCCTGAAAATTCTTTACCTTTAAAACTAAATGAAGCTTAGGGAAATACTGAGATTTGACAAAACTCGCATGTAATATTAAGCCTTCAGTTCTGACTTCATCATGTATCAAGTCAGATTTGTCCAAATTTCCCCTTGCTTTTCATTCAGTAACAAAGCTCTTTTCTTTTTAAAGAGTCTCTCATACTTATTTTAGTACTCCAGTATGTGTACTAGTAAAATCATACTTATTCATTGTCTTCTGGCACAGAGCAGGCTAAGAGTGTCTACTGTTAAACTTTGACCCTTATCATGTAGAATATTCCCCATCGGTTGACTTTATCAATAGCAAGAGAAAAAAAAAACATTCAGTCCTTTCTCATTTTTGAGAGGTTGATGAGCTCCGTCCCAGGGTCAGTGGAGCAGTTAAAAGGAAATCAAGTACTTTCCATTGTTGTTGACTATTCACCTGACAGAGCTGCCCAAGAACAAGAAAGATGAATTCTCCATCGTAGCCCAAGCTGCGGTGATCCTGGAATGTAAAATGTAATTCGGGCTAAGGTTTTAATGCACAGACTGGCAAAGACATCTGTGTGGTAAGCCCACATCACAGGTCGTTGCGGCTCCCTTGGCTTTACTTCCTGAGGCTGCACATCCTCTGCCTCATCTTCAGCAAACTGAAGATTTGCTAGAATGCAGACTTCATATTCTTTGCAGCTCAATACTTGATTGGGACTGGAGCGGGAAATGGGGGCGGGGGGGCGGCGGTTGCTGTGAGTAGCCAGAGAACTGTGTGCCAGCTAGAAAATTGATAACCCATAAAATAAGGTGGGTTGTCTTTAAACAAGAGTTCATTTCCTTTCTGGTTTTGCCTTTAGGAAGCAGGTGCCTGAGGGAGTTTTGTTCTTAAAGCAAGGCTGTAAATTCGCCTCAACTGGCTATATGGGCTTCAGGTCCAATTTTTTAAAAATACGTCTGGTCAAAACATTGTAAGAATTGTGCTATTAGCCTTCATTTAGGCTGCATCCCACACATGAACACATAAAACACATCTGATAGGGGTTTCCTAGAGACAACATTGTCTCAATCATATGCGAGGGGAAGAAGTTGGAGGAGTTGATTTTATGGTTGCGTGCGATAGAATTAATGACCAGGGGCATTTCAACAGCTCAGGGGCCCGAGGGCCATAGCGGGCGGAGATGGGGGCTGAACATTTGGCATTGTTCCCAGCCCCGGGGTCCCATTTCTCAGCTCTCCATCATCCATAGGAAACCAGTTCACAACTCTTAAAGAACTCAGCGAGTGTATCACTCTTCGTGGCATGGCTATGGGAAAAAATAAGAAATAGTGTATAAAAGTTCATAAAGTGGTCTTTTTTTCCCTAAAACAGTTGGAATTTATTAACTTAAGATGATTCAAACCATCCCATTGTTCGCTGGTTTTGTACTATCTTAGACTTCACAGTTTTTCATTAACGTATCTCTTTTACAAAGGATTTAAAGCACTTAAAAAATGTACACCATATAGTGCTGAAGGCGGCTTGTACCAGCTTGTGAGAGATCGTTATTAAGCCTTTGAGAACACCGTGAGCTAATTGGTAAGCCATTGTAATTGGCTATGGTGAGAGTCTCTACTGCTCCTCAGAAATCGGCAAACGCAGTGAGCTGGGCTTGCTTTTCCAAAGAGCCAGTTTGTACCACCAAAGGGCTATACTAAATCTGTTTTGTGCATAACCAGGAAGAAAGGACCAAAAATAGAGGCAAAAAAGTACTCATCCAAAGCAAACCAAAGCCTTCCGATAGCTGTGCTTCTCAAAGTGTGATTCAAGGACCACCTGCATCAGAATGAATCACCTGGCGTCCTTATTAGAAATGAAGATTCTTGAATCCCACGCCAGACTTGCAGAATGAGACTCTTGGGAGTTGAAGCCCAGGAATCCGTGTTTAATAGGTAGCCCAGTGCAATTCCTCAGCATCCTAACGTCAGAGAACCACTGACTTGGAGGGACAGGAGTTGGCTGGAACATTAGAGTACACTATTCTTATTCTATGAAAAATGATACACAGATTTTTTCCCCAAGAGGACTGAATAACCCAGGCTAAAAATATCATCATCTTTTCTCAGCCCTCTCGGGAGCGTCCTATCTTACTAGCACGCTGTTTTGCACACACAGGAGGATCCCTTGCCCGGTGCTCCCACCTGAGGGAGTACGGGTCACTTTCCCCCAGCACCTCCCATGCACAAAAAACCTAGAAAAACAGTAAGTTCATTAAGAAAATTTAGGAAACATAGAAAAGTATAAAGAGGATCATTTAAATCATGCATAATTCCATCATAATGTTATAACCACAATTAATATTTTATGATCTTTTCACTATGTATGTATTTCCCTTGACAACCTGCTATCCACACAGCATGTACGCATCTAGTATCTTACTTTTTTCACAGCATTTCCCCATGTGACTGATGTTTTGAAAATACATCATTTTGATGACTGCCTAATATTCTGTGAGATCAGTATACCGTAACTTATTTACCTCTTATTGTCAAACATATAGTCCGCTTCCATTTTTTACTGTTTTAAATATTAATACCTTGATGAGCAACCAGGTACAAAAATCCTTATAGATGAACTTTTAAACCATACAATTCCTGTTTGAAAGCTCAATTTCCTTGTAACCCTTTCACTTAAGGGTTAATCTAACTTTGACTTTAAATTTTAGGATTATATCAAACCTCTCCACTTCTTCCATTATTTTTATTATGATGTCCATATCTCATTTTTTATTTATCCACATATCTAATATATGATATGGAACTATTTGGCACTACATATGAATAGCTTATTCATAACTATAGCTATGACAAAGTCATAACAGGTGGATTGAGTTACCAGATTAGATTGGAGGAATGCAGAGTCCAGAACAGTGTTTCTCAGTGGAGGCATGGGGGCAGGGGGCAGTTTTGTCTCCCACCAAGCATTTGGCTGTATCTGGAGACATTTTTGGTTGTCACAATTTTGGGGGCATAGAGGGCGGGGGAGGGAGTCACTACCACCATGAACTAGGTAAGGGTCAAAGATACGGCTAAACATCCTACCATGCACAAGGCAGCCTCTCCCTCACCAATGACTTGTCCCACTCACACTGTCAGTGTAATGGTTGAAAACCCCTGTGCAAATCTCTGGACTTCACAAAGAGTGAGCGTACTCTCTTGGACATTAGAATTGATTGTCTCATGATGTCCTGTGGATAACACAGAGAAATATACACCAGATGACATAACCCTAGGCAGGGGTATCCAGCTGTCTCTGGGCCACACTGGAAGAATTGTCTTGGGTCACACGTTAAATACATCAAGACACGTAATCACAAAAAAATCTCATAATGTTTTAAGTAAATTTACGATTTTGTGTTGGTCCATATTCATAGCTACCTTGGGATGCATGCGACCCATGGGCCACAAGTTGGACACCCTGCAAGGGATTGTTAGCTGTTTAAAAAACTGTACCCCAAGATTGCTAATAAAAATTTCATCAGAATAAGTTTGCAAGAAAAAAGTTTTTCTCAAAAGTTATTTTTAACCTTGGCCTGCTGAAATTGGCATCAAATGATGGTGACTGTTGATCACGTCTGAATGCCAAGAAGCTGCAGGGGTTGATAATGTGTCCAATGACAGAAGCATCTGGAATGATGCATTGAATCAAACATGAAGGAACTTAATAGGAATATATGTAAAGCCTTGCATTTAGGTCCAGGAATGAATGGTACAAACACAGGATGTGGAAGGTTTGACTCTAATACCAAATATATGAGAATTTTGCCTGATGGTTTTAGTTGAGGGTAGGTTTAGTGTGAGTCAACGTGAGCATACAGCTGCCAAAATCCTTAATCCAGGCTGCCTAGGCTACACGATGGAAGTTCATGTACAAAGCAAAGGAAGAAACAATAATTCCAATTTGATACAGCTTAGGTAATACCTGGAATGTCCTGTGCCTCCTTCACACAGGGAATGGCAGCGCTGAATCCTAGGCCTTTATAGGCATCGAAGGACCTGGGAATACACAGTCTGCATGGTCAGCTGGCGTCACATGATTGAGGAACTTGCCCATAGGAGAGGAATTAGACATGTTTCATACCGTCCATTCTCTCTGTCTCTCTCTTTCTCTCTCTCT